>MU155530.1:0-14825 GCA_015484465.1 Pholiota conissans
CAATAATATATATTCACAGATAATGATATAAGGCAGAATCTTGAACCACACTGTAATGAAATCCTACCAAATTGTTTATCCATCTGTAATGATATAAGGTGCACTCTTATACTGCAAAATAATGAGATCCTATAGTAATACCAATCCATAAATAATGATACAAGTGTCTGCTTTACAGCCTCTAGTAATGATACAATTAGTATCCATATTAAATGAGATACACATGGATTAATGAAACCATTGGATATGGATAGATCCTATCCATAACTTATGAAATCAGTGTCTCATACTGCCATGGATTATAACAGAACAGGTCAATGGATAGATCCATTTTTAAAGAAAATGATTAGCCAGGACCACTCTATATTGTTACTAAATATGATTGACTACATATTTAATATACACATATACTAACCAGGCAATATAATGACAACCAGTGCACCACGGTGCACGGTTCCATTAGAAAGGAGGACGAGAGATGGCGACCACACCTGTCGGCATGTCCGCTCGTCCTCTGCCGCTCGCCCTCGTCTTAACAAAGAATGAGAAAAACAGGAGGATGAGAGCATCCACTCTCGTCCACCTGTTGTTCTCCCATCCTCGCCCGTCGTCCCTCTCATCGCTCGCCCGCCTGTCCGGGCTCGTTCGTCCTCGCGGATGTGCAGACAGACGGTGGACGAGGACGCGATGGATGGACCATGGACGTCGTCATGTCCATCCCATCGCCCGCCGTCCGTCCTCCTCGTCCGCGTCTCCTGCCGTCTATCCTCCTTGCTCATCGACTGCGTTCGTCGTCCACAGCCGTCTGTTGTCCTCACCCGCTGTTGTCCTCCCTTGCTGTTGGCCTCGCTTGTCGTCGTGCTCGCTCACCACCGTGCTTGCTCGTCGTTGTGCTTGCTCGTCGTTGTGCTTGCTCCTCGTCGTCCGCGTCGCTCTCGGTCGTTGCTCGTCGTCTGTGCTCGCTCCTCGTCGTTCGTGCTCGCTCCTCGTCGTCCGTGCTCGCTCTCGGTCGCTGGTCGTCCATGTTCGCTCTTCGTACATGCTCGCTGTCGTCCGTGCTCGCTCTTCGTAGTCGCTTGTCGTTCGTGCTCGCTCCTGGTCATCGCTTTTCGTCCATGCTTGCTCGTTGTCATCCTCACCCGCTCCTCATCCGTGCTCGTCTTCGTCCGTCCTCGCTGTGGTCCTCGCTTGTCGTCATCCCTGCTCGTCATCCTCACCCGCCATCATCCTCGTCATGCTGTGGTCCTCGTTTGTTTGGTTTCTCGTCTGTTGTCCTGTTCGCTGTCTTCGTCGCCGTCCGTAGCTCGTCGTCGCCAGTCACAGCCCACATCCTTCGTTGGAAGGGAGGGGCAGTCGGTGTGTGTCGCCAGAAGTACCGGCCACATCCCTCAGACGAGGGGAGCAGCTCGCGGCGAGAATGGGGGGCAGGGAAAGGGAGTGGTGGTGGTTGAAGGCAGAGATCAACCACCGTCAACGTGGTTGAAGACGCGTCTCGGGAATAGCCGAGACGCTCGCGATTGGCTGGACTGGCCGGTCCGGAGCCTTTTTTGTGTGGGCATCGTCGTCGTCGACGATGCTGACGAGTACTCAGTTCAGTAAATACCACCATACTTCTACGAATAAATAGCTACTTGTTGCTTTTTTAATAGTACGAGATATCTAATAAAATAACCTCTTATTGAAGTCGTTATACACGTTCTAAGTCTCGCGTGGTGATCATTGTCTAAACGACGGCTTTCAAAGAATGTTTTCTACTGAACGATTCTACTGATAAATATGCTTCAAACATGCTAGAGTAGCTAGTATGTAGTATAATGAACACTTTCACCGCTCAATTTTATATAAAACTTATTTAATGAAATGGTGCATCATTTCGCGCTGAAGACGGCTGAAATATGTGTTATAAATTCAAAACTTATGTTGTCTGTAAGAAACTTTGTATCATAAAATGAGATCCCGGACTAAAATATTCCGTCCGAGCACAAGAAATCAGGTATATACTACTGCTAGTTACTATCTACGTTGTTTTTTCCCTTATCGCCCGACAATCCACTGCGATCTCGTCGATGTCAACAACGGCGACGAAAATGGATGTGGCGGGCCGGCGAACCCCGCCAATTGCGAGCGTCTCGGCTATTCCCGAGACGCGTCTTCAACCACGTTGACGGTGGTTGATCTCTGCCTTCAACCACCACCACTCCCTTTCCCTGCCCCCCATTCTCGCCGCGAGCTACTCCCCTCGTCTGAGGGATGTGGCCGGCACTTCCTGGAATGCCCACCGACTGCCTCTCCCTTCCAACGAAGGATGTGGGCTGTGGACATCTGCCTGTACGACGAGGATGGACGTCGTACGGCTACTGCCAAGGACAGCGAGCGACGATGACTGGAGGCGAGAGAGCAGGACTGCAGGCAAGCAGGACGGCGGGTGAGCAGGAGGGTGGATGGCAAACGAGGAAGCGAGGAAGCAGGACGGTGGTGACAAGCGAGGAGGACGGGTGAGCATGGCGGCGGGTGTGGAGTGTGGATGGGTGAGCAGGACGGCGGGTGACGAGCGAGGAGGATGCGCAAGGAGGACGGGAGACGCGCCACGAATGGTGGACGACAGTCACTAACGAGGACGACCATGGGCGACGCACGACGACCACGGGCGAGGACGACGAGGGTGGAAGAAAGACGAGGATGGGAGACGATCGAGGACGGGGGATGGAAACCGACCACGAATGGCGCAGGATGTCCACAGACGACAGACCACCGACAGCAGACCACCGACGGCGGAGTAGCAGGAAGGCGGGCGAGCGAGACAAAGGGGAGCAGGATGGTGGATGAGCAGGACGGGGGGTGAGCAGGAGAGCAGATGACAAACGAGGAAGCAGGACGGCCGTCCTCCTTGCCCATCATCTGTCCATGCATCCTTCACCTCGCCTGCCTTCTGCCTGTCATCCACCTCTTCTGCGTGTGACGCATTCCACGAAAGACGAGCATGGGCGATGGTCGACAATCCCAGAGGATGCCGATAGGAAGGAGGATGGGATGGGGTGGGTGACAGCAGCAACGACGAAGCCGCTACGCTCTCGGGAGGCGAGAGGATGCCTGCTCGTTCTGTAGTATATTATTATTAGTTCTTTCTTAGTAGTGAAATATATGTGTTTTATTGTGAATTTATACAAGACCTCGCCCTATGAACCAAAATAGCAGAAACTTCCGGAAGCGGAAATATGTTCGGGTGTCATCTAAAGTGCTCGCCACGCATCCACCCATTCGCCTCCTTTTTCATCACTTTTTTTGGCTGTAATACAATATATTAGACTTGTATAACGTATATACACCTTCATAATACGAAAAATCAAACGAAATATGACCCAACGCAACAATTCTATTATTGAAACATCATCCAAATCCATCCTGCTGCATCCATCCCGCCGCCCCCTCCCGCCCCTTCGGAACCGGTATCAATAAATCAGAAAATATTACTACCCTATTATTCCGCTTTTTCCGCTCCCAAAAATGTCCTATGACGAGCGCTACAGCGAACGCGAGGCCCCGAGCATCAAATGCTGCATTGTTTATATCTATTTTGCTGCATCCTCGAGCCCCGCCCCGCCCGCCCCTACCCACAGCAAGCGCACCACCCCGCCACCCCTCCCGGCATACACGGCAAGGTAGAGCATCATCCCGCCCACCTACCCATCAATTTTTCTTCCCCCGCCATCCCGGCACTGCCTGCAAAAAAGGCAGAAAAACACAGACAAATAGCCATTGGGTAACTACCGGCCAGGTATTGTTGGGCTTGTTGGGTAACTACCTAGGTTTCATATAGAAATCTAGCGTTCATGGCTGCAACGAAGAGCCTGCCTGCTGTTAAGCCAAAGGCTAGAAAACAGACGCGTAAGAAGCATTTGTTTCATCCTATCACTATGCCCGGCATCCTGTACAAACTACGTAGAATCCTAATTCATATTTTTGCTTTTTGGAATAATTTATTGTGGATCTAATACGTGAAAAAATACCTGGTTAGCGAGAAAATCATCCTGGTGGGGGAAATTTCTTGCGAATACAAATTCCTATGTACCCAAGGAAGAATGCCTTGATTCACAAGAAGCCAGGCATTATTCCCTGACTGGGAATGGCAGCCATAGACCTGGTATTTATTACCTGGTCACTCCCGGTTTCAGGATTCCCTGTTAAACGGGAAATGTGATGGGCGCACGGGGTATTTATTCTTGTTAGACTGAAATAAATTCCTAGGTAAACATGTATTCAAACCGGGAATAAATTCCGGTCCTAGGGTCCACAGTGAGTATGTAGGTCTTTCCTTAGAAAAAGAGGGACATGGATACGTGGTATGCTATGAGCTTGGCATCTTTGTTCGCGGGACTTGGATATAACCAATTTCGCTGCTATGGAAGTCAGTTGAGTTCTATAAAGCAAAATAATGTGAAAAATACATGCCGAAATTTACGAGAAGGATGGGAGAGCGGTAAGGATTACGGGCTATAGTAATGTGTTATCAGACCATTCAGCCAGACCAGACCTTGGAAAGAGCGAAATCGGTTTATTTCTGGTTAGATTACAACACTTGATCTATACTAATAGCCGCCGCAACGTATTCTCCAGCACGACAAGTACAAGACCCGCTAGCCGCGTTTCGTGCGGTTCGTACAATAGGAAGGAGAGAGGCAGGATAAGAGATGGTAATCGGAGTTGATATGAGTAGGATCGACAGTGGAGGACCGGATAGAGGCGACGGCGTGTAACATATGGGTCATGTAAGGGAGCCGGGGCCCCAGAATAGACGTGGCGCAGGTTATGGATGATTTGTATATGGGTAGTCTAGCGCCACAGCCATCACTCATTGGAAGAGGCGAGATCAGGTGGAAACGTCGAAGGGTAGAGAAAACTCATTACAGAGCCTAGGCATTTTGGGTGAACGACATTGCCGGAAAAAGAGGCGACCAATGTGCGAAGTACGGAGAGGTTAACCATTCTCCTCGAATACAGCGGTAAGTAATAAAACAGAGAAGCGGAGTACGGTGTCGCAGAGTGTCCTGCTAAAGTACTAGTGAATTCGATGGACTGGGTGCATTGAGTTCATTGGTATCACTGAGATAGCGAAGGAGGACGTGTGCAGGACCCAGTTACAGGTCACCCATACGAGTGGGCAGAGATTCAGGCATACGCATAGATGGACGGCATATAGGGACTCGTATTTATGAGCTTGAAGGAAGAAACAAAGGCAGGAGATTTGGGATGGAGGGGTAATGGCACGACGTGTGTCCTTTTCGTACAACTGAATGGGGCGAAGGCTGCTGCGAGGATAAATCTCAGCTCTGGCCCATGAAAGCGTTGAGAGAACGTGAGAAGGAGGCGTGCGCAGTACATGCGTGCGACGAAAACGTGTGTACGGAGGCGCAGGATCTCTGGCTTGAGGTCGATGATGGTTAATATATGCGCAGACCCAGAAATAGAGAATGAGACGCACTACGAGTATATTCTCCAGTAACGAGACGAAGCCCACAGAGCACGCACCACAGGCGCGTCGCTTCCTCGCATGAGAGGCGAGACTTGTCACGGACGGCCGATGTAGAAGTCCTGGATCGAGCAATCACATTGAACGGGAAACGAGAGAGAATGGGCACAGACGGTTCAGTTTCGCGTCGTTCAGGTGTAGCGTTCCCACGCCATCACAAAGATCCGAACTCGTCCGACGTCCGACCCGTGCACGTCGTCACCTTGTCGTTCACGCCCATGCTCCTTCCTCAGGCAAGTACTGTATGCTCTTGTACGACCCTCTTGTGCGGGGCAGCGACGGTCTGTTCGGTCATTGGAGCGACAATGAATGTATCCCCTCTCTTCTTTACTCTATCGACGTTTCTGCGCTCATAGCCTTATCCTCTTCTCTGCGCAAGTAATACGCTTCATTTCGTTGAGCAGTGTTGTACCTGTAAGAACTAATTCTGTTCCATTTCTACATCATCTAAGGTGACTGGGTTTCTTAACTATAATCACTTGCCTCGGACACAGTCGATCTCATGGCGCCCGTTACCCACACAAGTTCATGAATAGTCGCTGCGCATGCGTCAGCTCTCTGCATCCATGAACACTAGGCTTACAAAAAGCCACGTCGACATCAGCTCTCTATTTTACTCAATCCTGACGCGAAATATCGCGTTGAAGAATGGGTGCGTCTGTTACTCTTTTTATTTCCCTCATCGAACGGGGCTTAACTACATGTCTCGCTCCAAATGCTATTTAGTGAAATCTTTAACTGCCATGGTTGTTCCTGGATGGTTGTTTTTGGGTGCATAGGGAGGGGATGGAGGATACCATCTTTTTGTAAGTTTCACTATCACTGCTGGTCAAACCCTCCATCCTACCACCCCCTCCTTCGCGGAACATTTCTAATCTAGTCATGTAGGATCGCGTGAAAGCTGCACAATGAATGCGTCCGTCGTTCGCTGTTACTCGGGTGTTAAAACTCGAGATTATAACCACTAATTTCAGGGACCGGCTCTTACGGTGCGTCTTGTTCATTTTCTTGTACTACTGCCTCTCGTACTAATCCCTTTCTCCTTTCTCTTCCTTCTATCGACCTAGTATGCGCTATATTGGGTTCATTCTTAAGTGTGTCGAATGCTATCATTGTGCTCGACGTTGAGATTCGTAAGGACATTTTCCCTAGTGCTTTGAGGTCCGGTCCGGTCCGGTTTTTTGGTCTAAATTCAGATAGACCGGGACCGGGACCGGTCCTATGCGGTTAAAAGACCGCAAAAGACCGCAAAAGACCGCATGGGACCGGTTTAGGGCGGTTGAGGGCAGTTTTTTGCGGTCTTTAAACCGGTTTCAACCGGTTATGGCCAAGGCTGGTGCAAGATTAGTTTAGACTTGAATTTTGGGCATGTTTTACGCCGCTATATGCGCAAAACAAGTATAACATCAATAAATTAGAAGGAAATACGACATCTCAGCGCATTTTTGAATAACTTCATCAGTAATTGTTCAAACTAAATGAACTCACACTCTTTTAAAGCTATATATGTGCTGCCTACATGCAAATTTACTAGAGAAATGACTGTCTGGTTGTTGAAACACAGGCAAGCATGTTATTTACATATTTAAAACTATAAAGAAAGTTTGTTTGTTAATAATTTAATGAGTTTATATTCAAAATTATGACAATAAACTTGTTTGATAGGTATTTTTACTCGCTAGTAATGTGTTAATTTTCATAGGAAATGACCGGTTTAGACCGGTTTGAACCGGTTTTTCGTCGGTCTATGTCATTTCAAAATGTTGATAGACCGTAGACCGGACCGCCGGTCACGGTCTATTTCGGTCTACTTTTTTTCCGGTCTATTTCGGTCATGGTCCGGTCTGGTCCCGGTTTTTTTCCGGTCAGATAACCGGACCTCAAAGCACTAATTTTCCCTTCCCTCTTTGCGTACTCGCTCGCTTCTCTAACGTATACTGACTTAAAACTGCGTTCCAGCCTCCTTGATACATTCAACAATACAAATCAACTCTTCTGGTATGCGCATCGACTTCTCGCGCGCTTGTGATGCTCGTTCATACGACAGAAGATTGGCGGATGCTTGGTCTTCTCTGCGGGCTATTCCAGACGAAGGAATGTGTCGACAACTGCAAATACCCAATCATTGGTTTTTTTTTCTCCTCATGTTGTCTATCTTTGACACAGCGCTACATCTCTCAGACGCTCTCTGCTGCGTTATCTCTCTTCTTGGCTTTTCACTCCTTCGCCACTAATCTCACATCGCATTTTCGAGCAGCGCTTATCCAGCCTCTCTATGGTCGGAAGTTGGAATGCGCGCCTCCACTTCAGCCATTTGCATGCCTAGGATACCTCAATCTGCTTTGTCGACGATGATAGCTGTATAAAATCACAGGAGACTGGTATTGGCATTTTCTGCTGTTTCTGCTGCACTGTAACATACTGGAACTATGCTCGCCCTTGTACAGTGCGTAAGTCGACATCAAACCGAAATTCCGTTTTTGACTTGCCGTCAATTGAAATTCATCAATTACACCACGATTTCCATCTCGAGTCTATGAGGATACGGCGATACTAGATGAAGACGTGGAAATGTAGCCCCCAGGCCTCTGCAGCGTACATCCTTTCAGTGCTTCTAATGCATCGGCTAACCACCTTTCGTCTCAGCCAACTTTCGTCTTTACAGACCTCATTTTTGATTTACTATTCTATGATTATGACACTTTCTGTTTATTTTCCAGTTATTGTACCTACTATATTGCGAATAAAGTAAAGAACTATGGTCTGGTTGATCTCTCGTTCTACCTTTCCTTCGTGAGGGTTACGACTATTCTGATGCTGTCGTCGTGGGCATATTTGGATCCAAACTCTAGAATTCCGCGCTTGATATAACACACAATACTCGAGTACAGCGCCTTCACACTATATTACTTCCAAGCTAAACAGACCAGACCTCAAAGAGAGCGAAATCGGTTTATTTGGGGTTAGATTACAAAATTCGATCTGTAGCTCAGTCGCGACGTATTCTCTAGCACAGCAAGTACGAGAGCCACTTGGCCCATTTCGCGCGTTTCGTACGAGGGTATGTGTTAGAAACAGAGTAGGAGATGATATTCTGGGTTGAAATAAAGAGGATCGTCGATGAAGGACCTGATAAGCACGACTGTGCGTAGCATATGGGACATGTACGGTAGCCGAGGCTAGGGGCAGACAATGCGTGGGTGATGAAATGAGGAGTCTAATGCCACGCGTTGGAAGAAGCGAGATAAAATGGAAGGCCGCCTCAAAATGTCGAATGCGGGAGAATACTCGATGTGGAGGTGGCACAGTGAAAGTTTCCGGTGAACGACATCATTGGGAAACAGAGGAGAGACGGATGCGCACAGTACGAACAGGTGCAGCCTTAGACGCTATTTTCTTATATCAAAGTGGGTAGTTACCCAAGAGCTGTTATATATCACAGGGGTAGTTACCCATAGGCTTTGTAGGGGGGATTTGGCAGGGAGGAGTGGGGGTGCTGGGTCCGAAATTTTTGATGGTTAGGTCGGCGGGATGTCCTCCTACCTTCCACGTATGCCCGGATAGGGTGGCGGGAGGTGCTGGGCGCTGTGGATGGGGGCAGGAGCGGGGCGCGCTCGGGGTCGTTGCATAACATGTGCAAACAATGCAGGATTTGGTGCTCGGGGCTTCGTTCTCGCTGTAGCGCGCGTTGGGCGGTATTTTTGGATGGGGAAAAAATGGGCGGGGGTGTAGAATATATATTAGCACCTTTTGGCACCTTTTGCGGGGGGCGGGGCGGGGGCGGCGGGATGGATGCAGCGGGGAGCTTTTGGATGACGTTCTATATATAGAATCATCGAAAAAGCTCACTTTTCTTCCGCCTTTTGGGAAATTTTATTATATTTATCTGTACTACTAATATGATACAATGCATTTCTGTAAAAAAAACTGGAAGAATCGAGCGTGAATGGGTGGATGCGAGCTCGACACTTTGGATGACGTTTGGCATTTATTACCATTTCTGGATAAACCAGCCATATTAGGATACATACAATTCATGTACAGCAATTGGGGGTCCATTTCTCGCAATTCACTCTGTAGATTCTGATCAAATAATATATATATATTGTCTCTACATACTGTACAATACAAGAAGAGGAAGGTGAAAGAGGGTGACTGGGTGACAGCATGTTCACAATGCATGCCACACAGCCTCATACCTCTCTCTGCAATCACTGTGCCTCGCTCACTGGGAACAGGGTGACGTGGCAGCGAATAGGAGGATGCGCGAGGATGAAGACGCACCACCAGGCAAGCGCAGTGGAAGCGTAGTATTCCACCTCGCTCCCGTGCCGTTGGACCTCCTCCCTCCCACTGTCGCATCCTTCGCCTCCCGCAACGACACCACCCACACCTATCGTACGCACCACACGTACAGGGGATATGCCAGGGTGGCGAGATAGCGAGGTGCGCGGCTAGGAGAACCATGGGCGGGAGTCGCAGCAAGCCTAGCGCAACGAGAAGGGATTGAGAAGGATCTGCCTTGCTCAGACCTTCGTGCCCCTACCCAGAGCTTTACAGCGTTGCTGGCTCTCGACACAACCCTCCCGTGGCTGCTCGTCATCCGCCCCCTCGCTCAGCACCTCTCCCCGACCTATCCCGCCTCATTCCGAGCTCTCCGTGCTGGAAGACGGGTAGTCGTGACAAAGCGAGACTGGACGGCGGTGCCCGAAAAGGTGACCTCACATCCTTCATTCGAAGGGAGGGGGTTCAGATCTGGTTTCCAGGGCGCCGGCTACATCCCTCAGGTGAGGGGAGAAGCACACAGCGCAGGCGGGGGAGAGAACGGGAGTGGGGGAGCGGGTGAAAGACAAGATCAACCAAATCGATGGTTGATTTCGATTTGAAGCGGAGCTCGAATGTTTCGTCGTCGTCGGCGGCGACGGCGCTGACGAGCATCCATATATGTAGGCATATTAAATTATAGTAATATCATGTAGGTACATATAGTAAGTACAGGTATGTATAATTTCTAATGAAAAAAATTGTTTCCGACTTGTTAATTTACTCTACAAGTCGTCGCGTGGTGATGCTCGTCTACAGCGTGGTGATGCTCGTCCTCCAGTGCCTCCGAAAAAACAATTTCTATTGCTCTATTCTACATAGTCAAATACTTTAAAATCGTAGAAAGAGGTAGTACATAGTGTAATGAATATATTTACCGCTCAATCTTTTTTGAAAATCATTTTCTGAGGAGGTACATTGTTTCGCGCTGAAGATAGGTCAAATAAGTACTGTAATTTCAAAACTCATCCTGTCTTCAAGTCATTTTGAATCATAAAATGGGATCACAGACTAAACATTCATGTTCAAGTTCAAGAATACAGGTATATACTACTCCTAGTTCCTATCTATACTGTCTGATCTCTTATCGATTGAAAATTGACCTAGATCTCGCCGTCGTTGACTTCGACGACGAATTTGAACATGGCCGGGCCGCCGTTCCCAACCAATCAGACGCACCCGGAAAAAGCCGGCGCGAGAGAACGATGATTCAACAGCGTTGCTCTCTCTCTCCTGCCACCACCATCACCACTTTCCGTCCCCTTTCCCCGCCGTGTGCTCCTCCCCTCGCTTGAGGGATGTAGCCGGCAATCTGGCGACTACGAGGCCCGACGATAGCGACACGCGTTGACACGTCAGCGGACATTGGGCAACGGATAGTCAGCGACGAACGACATACGATGAGGACGAACAATGACGAACAACGACGAGGACCAACGAAGAGGACCTGCGGCGAAGATCTGCGACGAACGCCGAACCACGACTTCGGAGGATAGACGACCAATGACGCCCAACGACGGACGCTGGATGACAACGGATGGTGGGTGATGGACAGTGGGGGATGAAGACTACCGGACAACGAAGGAGCAGGAGAGGATTGGTGGAGGATGGGGCGAACAGACAACGAGGACGACAAACGGACGACGAGGATGACGAGCGGATGACGAGCGGACAACGAGGACGACGAGCAGAATGAATGATGGACGACGGACGAATGCCAGCGAACTACGGACGACTGCCAACGAACGGCGACCGACAGACGGCGAACGACGGCGAATGACGGCGAACGAACGACGGCCAGCGAACGACGGACAACTGCCAACGGACGACGGACGCACGAAGGCCAACGATGAACGATGACCGACGACCAACAACCAACGGACAGCGAATAACAAACGACGGACATCGATCAACGGATGGAAAACGACGTACGATGGACGGCGGACGATGTACGATGGACGACGGACGGCGAACGACGTACGACGAGTGAAGTCAGACGAGGACGAGGACGTACGACGAACGGACGGACGGACGACGATGACGACGAACGGACGAACGAACGGACGAACGACCACGATGAACGGACGACCATGACGAACGGCAAGGACGGCGAGAACGAGCAACGATGAGGCGGGCAGGGAGACAGACAACCAGGTGGCAGTGGCAACGGGGAGAGAGGGTGGATGCGACGGCATGGGTCGTGTCCTTCATCCCTCTCTCTCTTCGCAGCCGCCCATCTCTCGTCACCCCCCTCTGCTGCCCACCTTTCCTCGTTGACCCCTGCGGATGGACGGATGGACGACGCACTCACAGAAGACGATGGTCGGAGGAAATGAGGGTAGAGAGTGGGACAACGCCTCGGGATGGGGCACGGAGGGGCGGGCAGGTGTGGCATGGTGGGAGGGGAACCTCGGATGTGGTTGAGGGTGGCGAGTAGGTACGGCGCCGGCGGTGACGAGGGTGGCTGAGGGATGATGGGTGATGGGTGGCGAGTACGTCCCCTCTCGCTACCCTCTCGCTCATATATATATATTATGTAGCTTATGTATTGTTGTAACTAAATGACACTAATATACATTTTTTGACAACTATACAATGTCTGAAGGTTGCAACATACAAAGCTACAAGGTAATGTACGCACCAAAATCAGCTATAGTGATGCCAAAAGCGGTAATAAATGCCGAATGTCATCCAAATTGTCTCGCTCGCATCCACTGATTCCTGGTTGATTCTTTCTGATTTTTTTGCAGAGTTGTATTGTATTAGATTAATAGTACATATAAACACGATAAAATTGCCAAAAAAGCCGAAGAAAAATGAGCTTTTTCGATGATTCTATATATAGAACGTCATCCATAAGCCCCCCACTGCATCCACCCCGCCGCCGCCACCCCGCCCCCCGCAAATGGTGCCAAAAGGTGCTAAAATATATTATATACCCCCGCCCATTTTTTCCCCATCCAAAAATGCCGCCCAACGCGCGATACAGCGAGAACGAGGGTCTGAGTACCATTTCCTGCATTGTTTATATATATTATGCAACAGCCTCGAGCCCCGCCCCACCCCCGCCCCCACCCACAGCGCCCTAGCCATACCGCCACCTCATCCGGGCATAGACGGCACACAATACATCAATCTGCTCAACCAGGGATCAATCTACCTCTCCCGCCGTCCCGGCATGCCCTCCCAAAAGAGCCTGTATAACACGACCACACAAAGTTGGGTAACTACCCCTGTGATATATAACCTTACTATGGGTAACTACCCACATTTGATACATGAAACTAGCCTCTACAGGTGATAGGTAAACTATTCTCCTCGAATACGAGCGCTAATGAAGAGGGAGCATGGAGTCGTAGCGTGTCCTGCTGAAGTATTCGCGAGTTAGATGGACTAGATGCAGTTTCGAGTGGTACGGCGGAGGACCCTAGTATCAGTGAGATAGAAAAGGAGAACGTGTGCAGGATGCGATTGCAGGGGCACCGATATGAGAGGGCAGACGTTCAGGTGTGCGCATAGATGGACAGCGTACTCAACGGGCTCAGGATACGTGGAATGCTGGGGGTAGCGCATGTTGTGTCTTTTTCTATGCAGGCGGATGTGGCGAAGGCTTCTGTGAGGATGAATCCAGGCTATGGCCCCCGAAAGCAGAGAGAACGTGCAAAGGCGATGCACAGCACAAGCCTGAAGACGAGGGACGAAGGTGTGTCGTGCATACAGAGGCGCATTATGCGTGTCTTTTTCGGTGCATGCGGATGGGGCGACGGCATCTGCGAGGTGGAGGGCCAGCTGAGGGTAGAGAAAAGGCGTTGGGAGAATGTGCGAAGGTGCGCAAGGCATACACACATCGTGGCGTACGGAGGCCATGGTCATGTACAATCTGAATGGAGAGAAAGTTCTGGATCCAAGTCGAGGACGGTTGGTTATGTGTACAGGCCCAGAACAGAGAAGAATACGCACTGAGTGGGTGATGAGGTAGCCACGAGTTATCCAATTGCGACGTGTCAATGACGCTCACAGAACAGCCGCAGCAGACGCGCCGTTTCCTCCCACGAGATCCAAGATGCCTCAGGTGTATGGATGCCCGATTTATGGGTCCAGGATGGAGCGATTGCATTGGACGAGAAACGAGCGAGGATGGGACGGACGGAAAGCAAGAACAGGCTCGGTTCGGCGTCGATGATGGAACGTTCGGGTCTAACGTTCCCACGAGGTCCTGTACGTCCGAGCTCATCCGATCCATCTGCGCGCGTCGTCATCATCTTGTCGTTCACATTCGTCGCCATAATCCATGCACCTCCCTATGGATAGCGCTATATGCTCTTATTCTTCATACACTGTGCTGAGGCCATATTGTATTTGTATCGGGCATCAGTTTCCTCGTCAGTAGTAAGAGCGACTACGAATGTCTCCGTCTCTGCCTCCGTCCGTCCTCGTTTGACTCGCTCAAATCCTCTGGTCTTCTCTATGCCGCGTATCATATCTGTCCTCCCTAAGGAGTGCTTCAGTTGTAAGAGCTATCTCTCGTCGCTTTCTACACTATCTGAGGTGGACTTGTTTCTTAGCTTGGCTTAGGATTGGCCCTGGACACGCTCACCCTTGTAGCATCCGTCGCTCATATACTGTACTATTACGACCAAGTGTTCAGTCACTTGTCATTTCGATCTGTGAACTGAACACTTGGTTCATCTGTCATAGGTCATTTCGGTGGATGAACACTTCATAAACCAAGTTAAAAAATAGGCTTAAAATATCAAATTTGCGCTGAAATACCAAATTAGAGTAGTTTGTAAGTAATTTATGTCAGAAACTGAGCATAAATCAGTTGCGTTCCCATAACTGAACACCACTGAAAGGAACTCGGGAATGCTCACATCAATCTCAATCGCCTTCAGTTCCGCATCTGCATCCTCAACAACTGAAGCTCTCTCTATGCTGCTGTCTTCAGCAACTGTAAAACCATCGCAGACCTTCA
>MU155531.1:0-10900 GCA_015484465.1 Pholiota conissans
GTCAAACGAACAAAGGCACTCTAAATTCAAACCCCAAGGCTGGTTCAAGACGATCATGGTAGAATTCTCAGAACGACAAAGCGTGTCCGGCATCGGAAATAAAATCTCAAGGGGTGAAGCCTGTCCCGCATCAATTTTTTTTCCCTTTCCTGCAAAGTCGTCAATGCCGTCGTCCCACAATGGTCATCGGCACTGCAGTCGCAAAGAAAATGACATTGGATGTACTCAAATTGGTATATTGACGTGAAAAAATGAGGAACACCTGAAGTAATGTACGGTGCACCATTAATGCATTAGAATGGGGTGTTGAAGATGTGGCTACCCCAACTCATGCACACGCAATAGAGAAACAACAATTGCTACGCCCTGGTTATCCCATCCAATGACACATTTCGCGAAATGACCATCGATTTCGGAGACAGGAAATACCTCGACATCCGGTTCCAACTCCGCGGCCCACATCTTTGCGCGCAAAAGCGGATACTTGAGAAATGGGTCATTTTCAACATTGCAGCTCTTGTAACGTCGGACCATAACCCAGGCACGTTGGGCTTGACCAAGACCATTTGACGACGGTAGTTCGACGAACTTTTCGATGGAGAAAGGGACGTCGGAACCCTTCTGAAATATTCCGCTATTTCCTTCGTGAATTGTCCTCGCAGAGAATGATATACCTTGCCGCGTTAAGCGATTAGTAAAATTGCCCATGCTAGGTACAGGAGTACCAATGGGCAACGCCTTGACAAAAGCGTCTCGGAGAACGCCACCAATCTCACCAGAAGCCATTGTCTCGTTGGCTTCCAGGTCGTCGGAATCCAATATTATATCAATGTCGATCGGAGGATTAAGAGAGAGGCTGTTGCGAGCTTGTGGCCGAACCAAGGTTTCGAATGCCTCGTAACAAAGCGTTATAGCACGCGGACAAGTTGTCTTGGAGAATAATGCGTGGAAGTTCGAGGATCGGACCCAAGAACGTGAGATAGTGGCTTCATATTCTCCTATTAACAATTTTGTCCATTCAGTGGAAGAGCGTATATATATAAATATGTATAACATTACCTTCTTTGTAATTCGTGCATATTCGTTGAAGCATTCCAATCATACGCTCGAAAGGGAAAGTCCACCACCCATGCACTGGCCCACACATCAACAAAAAATCGGCGATATGAAAGGCGACGTGATGATTTGGGTGGCAGTCATATCCTGGGAAAAGACGCTCCAGTTCCTTCCGGTACTCCGACATGTAGGCCAAAAATTGTTGGGCGTGAGCCTCGGAGGTGATACGCGTTGTAGCAACTGATATGGCCGAGCAAAGTAGCATAGTGAGATGAAGCAATTGTTTCCGTTCTTCTAGCAGCTTTTGTCGGTCCTCGTTCACCTCGTTCTCTTCATTCCTTTCTCCCTGAGTGTTTAAACCCGACCACAAGCGAATGAGAGTTATTGGTAGATAAAGAGCACCAAAGGTTCGCCACTGATCGGATTTCAGCTTCGGACAAATTGAAGAAATGTTTTGGGGGACTGAGGAAACCCAAGATGGTTTGACAACACGCTCAAGATCTCCCCACAATTCCTTCATCTCTTGTTCGTTGAAGATATGACCCCGCATCTCGTCGAGCGAGCCGGTGAGTTCAATATTGTCTTGGCTTCGCCGCTAGATATAATAGCTATCAGAATTTTAATGCTCGACGCTATAAGAGGATAGACCTACCCATAATAAAACTGATCTGGCCAAGTCTATTTTCTTCAGCCGCTGGCTCGAGCCGGGAATCCTGCCATCAAATCCAACTGTTGGTGGGATACAGCCAACCCCACGAGCGACATAGACGAATGCGGAGACGTGAATTTGGGAAGCGGGCCCGCCTAACTTTTCAGCAAGTCTTTCCATCGAATCTTCGTCTGTGATTTCGAGCGGAGGGGTCAGAAAAGAAGTCAACCTTCTCACACTTGCTTTCTCGCGCTTTCCTGGAGGCAGTGGGTTATCCGGAGTTGCAGGCACGCGGAAGCGGAGAGCAGGTTCATCATTAGAATCTCGACTTTTTGGCCTATAACCGAGAATATTTTGGAAATGTTCCTTTATAAGGCCGAGGAACAAATTATGCATCGGATCAACTACCAACATCTTCGTTGGATCAAAATACGGAAGACGAAGTAGTTCCGACCACCGTAAACCACTGTTATCGAAGGAGATATTTGCTTGCTGTAAAGTCTCGGCTGAACGGAAGGCATCCGCATGGGTTCGCCAATCTTCATTTGTTCTGCGTTTCCAAGATGAATAGTTGAAATCGTTGTATGTATGCTCAGTCCCATTACACCAGCACACGGAGCAAAAATATTCGTGCCGGTGGCTGGCAAACCCGCCAAATTTGCGTGCAGCTGGCAAGTCGCAAATGACCGCGATTAGCGCACAAAAAATTAGTCTTCCAAGAGAGTACAAGGCGGTCTTTGAGAAGAAGATGCCTTTCCAAAACAAAAGGAGGACGTCGATAAGTGGCCGCATGTAATGGTTTACGGATTGAAGGGGTGGTTCGTGAGGACCTGGGATGATACCAGCGAGAAACATATTTTCTGGCAAGTAACGCTCTTCGATTGGCAGATTGAGGCAAACCAGCGCGATTATACCTATCGACACTTTCTTTCCAGCCGTGAGGTTGCGTAAGGGGTTGAAAAAATCGGCACCAAGTGAAAATAGATATCGTCCGGCTTGATCGTCACCTGACTGACGAATATGTGCGCGATGCTTTTCTTCAAATTCGCGAACAATCGAGCCTTGGAATATATCGTGTAATGTTCCATCTGGAGAAAGTTCTGTTCGATTCCAGGCAGCATCCATCTTTTCCTCCTTTCCGCGACGAGATAACAAGTTGGCCAACCAGTCCTTCATGTCAAAGCTAACATACGGTTTGATCGGAACGAGAAAACGATGCCCTCCAATCGTTTTAGGACGAACAAGCAACTCTTTGCAACGATGACTATATTCGCGAGAGCTACATCGCTCCTGATATGTTGTGACGTTGTTAACGATCTTGGGAGCGTATGTGGTGTGACATTTTGGACAGGCTGCGTAGATGGTGGATTTGGTTTCCAATTTGAAATGGTCAGTCGCTGTGCGTATCTCTCGAGGAAATCTTGACAGGAGCTCCTGGAAGTAGGATGGGAAGGGCTGCTCATACATCTGGCTGACTCGATGAACGGTTGTCTGTATGATAAATTCAGTCATGGTAAAAAGCCAGTGACAACCCCGTCGAGGAAGACCAAGAATAATGCTGCACGCTACAACCATCAGAATAATGAGTTGAAGGACTGGCTTAACGCCGTCAAAAATTTGCATAAAATGAGAATCTGAAAAGGTTTCATCTGTCATGAAAGCCACAAATCCGCAGAGTATACACGTACCGGAATCGAACTCTGATCCTCCTCTTGCCAAAAAAGCCTCACGATCAGCCTTGCGCTGACGCTCAATAGTTTTCCATGACTGCGTGTAGGAGTCGAGCAAAACTGTCAGTTGCTCGTACCCCGTTTTCGCTTGGTCCGATAGGACACAGACTGAGGCCACCTTACGATACGCCCCTTTGCGAATGAATTCTAGTTGACGATTTTGTTGGGCAGCTTCAAAGTGGATGCCCGTCAATCCAGTCACCGCGTCCTTCAGTTCATCAGCAGAGACCCGATTCGATGGGGTAGCTCCGATTGAATGAGCTTCGATAGTCAGATCGCGAAAGCTATCCAAGATCTGACTGATCTGTGCGATCGTTTGCTTGATGGCTTTCTGTTTCTTGTCTACTCTAATCCGTTCCGCTTCGGACGACGGATGTGAAGGACGGAGACTCAAAGCTTCGAGGGATCCTACGAGCGCAGCATCCTGCTGATCCAAAACCGATTGCTGCAGCATCTCTGCACGGCGTCGCAAATCGATATCCGCATCATCCTTTTGATGGGCTCGGTGGGCTCTGACAGGAAGCATGACGCCGTGAAGCCTGGTTGCAGGGTCGACCACAGACCCACATTTGTGAGAGGTGCAGGTGCATCGCAGCTGCTGGGGTTGGGCAGGAGGAGTCGTAAGGAGTCGTCGTCGCATGTATATGTTGTGGATCTATGCAAATCCTATCCAGCGATCGATAGGCACAAAGAAATATCCTAATTAGGACAACGCCAGCAGATCTTATCTGATAGCTCAATGCGTCATCCAAACTCCGAAAAACCAGGTACTGGTTGTTTAAGGATACATATGAACAAATCCCGTTGATTATTCCTAAGTTTCCGAGTCATGAGCCTCAACAAAGGCGTCAAAAATCTCCCGCAAAGCTAAATTCCCTCTACCGCTGGAGCGAACGAGGCCACGACAAAACGGACACCGATATTTTTTGGCCCTAGCATCTAAGACTTTTGGGAAGCACTCCATGCACATTATATGACCACAGTCGAGCCTAAATCCGTCAATTTCGTCAACATGCATGCGTGATTGGAATCAAGTTGAGGCTCACGCGATGACATCCTTGTCACGGTTTACCATGGCGTCGGCGCATATCGCGCAGGTAATACACCCATTGATAGCGGTTACGATCTATAGGGGGTGATTAATTAACGGACAGAAAAAGGTAGTACAGTAAAGAAATTCTTACTTTCCCTGCACGCATCACATCTTTCCTCAATAGTTCGAGTTCCTGCGCTTGCGTAGCACCGACCTCCCGCAGTTCCGTTTGGGCCTAAGTGAAGGATTAAAACGTCGAAAAGATAGATTGGTGAGCAATTTCATCTACGTACATCCCGTAGGAGCTGAACTTCGTCTTTATACCGAAACATTTCCACCTGTAGTGGCTATATTCATACATGAACCCTAGGTAGTTACCCAACAAGCCCAACAGTTCCTGGCCAGTAGTTACCCAAGGGATATTTGTCTGTGTTATTCTCCCTTTTTTGCAGGGAGTGCCGGGACGGCGGGGGAAGAAAATTTGATGGGTAGGTGGGCGGGATGATGCTCTACCTTGCCGTGTATGCCGGGAGGGGTGGCGGGGTGGTACGCTTGCTGTGGGTGGGGGCGGGGGCAGGGCAGGAGCTCGAGGATGTAGCAAAATATATGTAAACAATGTAACATTTGATGCTCGGGGCCTTGCGCTCGCTGTAGCACTCGACGTAGGGCATTTTTGGGCGCGGAAAAAGCGGAATACTAGGTTAGGAATATTTTCTGATTTATTGACACCAATTCCGTGGGGGCGGGAGGGGGCGGCGGGATGGATGCGGCGGGGTAGCTTTGGATGACGTTCTATATATAGAATTATCGGATTAGCTCAATTTTCTTTCAATTTTTCCTTATTGTAACGGTGCATACGTATTCTATTAATCTAATACAAAGTGCTACAGCAAGAAAAAGTAGGAAAAACGGTCAGGAATCAGTGGATGCATGGTCCTTGCTGTGGATGACGTTCAAATACGCTTTCCTTTTTTGGATAATTCTGCCCTTTTTGTTGTTCAGGTTGCTGTACTGCGAAAAAATGTATGTAAAAGCTTTATATTCTTACTAAACACAATGAACTACATATTCAATGTACATATATACTGGCCGGGACCACACCTGTCTGCTCGTCCTTCTTCTCGTGTACTCATCCGCTCACCCACAGCCGCACACCCACATTTTAATCAAAGAATAAGAAAAACAGGAGGACGAGAGCATCCACTCTCGTCAGCCTGTTGCTCTCCCATCCTCGCCCATTGTCCCTCTCATCCTGCGTAACGATATACAGCCCGTGATCGGGCGTCCTCGCTTCCGCCCGCCGCCTGGCTCCTTTTCCTCCGTCCCGTTGTCGTCTGGTCGTCGTCTGCTACGGTCGTTCGTTCGCTGTTCACTGCTGTACGTCGTCGGCCACCCTCCGCGGTAGAACATCGATGTCCGTGGACGAGAAGCAGGCGAGGCGCGGCAGTAGATGGTGGAAGGCAGCGAGGACAATGTTCGTCCTCACCCACTCAACCATCACCCTCCGGACTCGCCTGCTCGTTTGTCCGGACTCGTTCATCCTCGCGAATGTGCGGAAAGACGGTGGCCGAGGAGGATGCGATGGACGGCACCATGTACGTCCTCGTGTCCATCCCATGCTTCTCGTTCGCCGTCACCGTCGCCCGACGTCCGTCCAATCTCCTCGCCCGCCTTCTCCTACCGTCCATCCTCCTCGTTCATCGTCCGCGTTCGTCATCCACAGCCGTCCGTCGTCCTCGCCCGCTGTTGTCCTCCCTTGCTGTCGGCCTCGCTCGTCGTCGTGCTCGCTCGCCGCCGTCCTCCCTTGCTGTCGTGCTCGCTTGTCGTTGTCTTCGCTCATCGTTGTCCTCGCTCGTCATGGTACTCGCTCGTCGTGGTGCTCGCTCGTCGTGGTGCTCGCTCGTCGCCCCATGCCCGTTCCTCTCCGTCGTGAGCATGTGTCGTGAACGTCGATCGGTGGCCTTCGTCGTACGCATCGTATGTCGTGGCCGTCGTGGCCGTCGTGGCCGTCGTGGTCGTCGATCGGTGGGCTCGTCGTACATCGCCCGGGCTATGGTCGTTCGTGGTCGTTGATGTTCAGTCGTCGGTCGTCCTTATCTGTGTCCCGTCCCCGGCCGTCCGTCCGTCCTCCTCGCCCGCCGCCCGTTCGTCCTCGTTGCTGATATCCGCCTATCCTCCTCGCTGCTCGTCTATCGCCGTGCATCATCGTTGGCAGTCGGTCCCGTCGTCCATCGTCGTTCGTCGGATGCGTCTCCATCCAGGGAGTTGGTTGCCAGCTAGACGGCCCACATCCTTCGTTGGAAGGGAGAGGCGGGCGGTGGATGTTGATATAAGTGCCGGCCACATCCCTCAGACGAGGGGAGTAGCTCGCGGCGCGGATGGGGGACAGGGAAAGGGAGTGGTGGTGGTTGAAGACAGAGATCAACCTCCGTTGACGTGGTTGAAGACGCGTCTCGGCTATTCCCGCGACGCTCGCGATTGGCTGGTCTGGCCGGTCCGGAGCCTTTTTTGCGTGGGCGTCGTCGTCGTCGACGATGCTGACGAGTACTCAATTCAGTGAATACCTCCATACTTACGCAAATAGATAGCTACTTATTACTCTTCTAATATTACGAGATATCTAATAAAATAAACTCTTATTGGAGTTGTTATACACGTTATAAGTATCGCGTGGTGATCATCGTCTAAACGATGCCTTTCAAAGAATGTTTTCTACTGAACTATTCTACTGACGAATATGCTTCAAACATGCTAGAGTAGCTAGTATGTAGTATAATGAATGTTTTCACCGCTCAATTTGACATAAAACTTATTTAATGAAATGGTGCATCGTTTCGCGCTGAAGATGGCTGAAATATGTGTTATAAATTCAAAACTCATATTGTCTTTAGGAAACTTTGCATCATAAAATGAGATCCTAGACTAAAATATTCCGTCCGAGCACAAGAAATGAGGTGTATGCTACTGCTAGTTACTATCTACATTGTTTTTTCCCTTATCGCCCAACAATCCACTGCGATCTCGTCGACGTCGACAACGGCGACGAAAATGGACGCGGCGGGCCGGCGAGCCCAGCCAATCGGATCGGTCACGGGAATTGCCGGCTAACAAGATCAACCATGTCCGCCGTGGTTGATCTTGCTCTTCAACCACCATCATGCTCCTCTCTCATCCCCTTCGCTCACCGTGAGCTACTCCCCTCGCACGAGGGATGTGGCCGGCATATTTGGCGACACCGACCGACTGTCCCTCCCTTCCAATGAAGGATGTGGGCCTTTCATCTAGCACCCAGTTCGACAACCAACGGATAAGGACGACGACGAAGGACAGCGTACGTCTGTGGCTACAGATAGCGAGCAATGATGACTACTGACTGCGAGGATGATTTCTACCGCAGACAGCGAAGACTGGATGGCGAGACGGCAAGGAGGATGGACGGCGTGCGATGGGACAACCTACGACGACGACCACGGATGACCATCGAACGCAGACGGCCAGCCATCACCAAAGAATGACCACGGACGGCGCAGAACGACGACGACTCATGACTGACAGCGGTCACGGACGGCGAGCGGCTATGGGCGACGATCAGCCATGGACAACGACCACGAACAGCGTGACAGGAGCTGGACGGCGTACAACGACGACCACGGAGGATGACTATGGAGGTCGAATGGCCGCAGACCATTTCCATGTACTACGATCATGGACGACGACCAAGGGTGGATCGAAGAAGGGGTGGAGGGAGGGATAGCGACAGGAGAGAAGAAGTGGCGGCATGGGGATGATGATGGGCGAGGAGTGGAGGATGATGAATGGTGAACGAGGCGGATAGCGGGCAGCGGGCGTATATGGTGAGCACCATGGAGGATGAATGGCTGACCACACACGATGAATGGAGACAGACGACGAAGGCCACGGATAACATCCACGGAGGACAGCGACCATCGACAACAAACGACTACGTACGGCGTCCATGGACTAAGGCTGCGGACGCGCGGAAGACCAGAAGTGACTGGATGAGCACCGATGGTCCACGGGGAGGGGGATGGCGTGGACAAAGCTGGCAGCGTGGACAGGGAGCTGCGAGCGAAACGAGCGAGCTGTCCCATTCGGGACGGCAAGCATATTATTTCCCTCGCTTTGTCTCCTCGTTCTCTGCACACGTTGTTCCCTCCTCACCTTGGCAATCGTCCCTCATCTGCGCGAGGGTGTAATGGACAGCGGGGTGATCAGAGCAGCGGGGCCAAGCATGGTGATGCCGCCGCGGCCATCGTATCACTCCACTTATATGTATGTAGGCTAAACGTGTAATTAATCGTAGCTACTGGTAATGTAAGGCTTTTCAATTCATACATACGCAATACACCAGCCTGAGCACCAAAAAGGGCAGAAATGTCCAAAAATAGCAAACATATCTGAACGTCATCCACAGTGTAGGCCATGCATCCACTGATTCCTGTCCGTTTTTCCTACTTTTTCCTGTTGTAGCACTTTGTATTAGACTAATAAAATACATATGCACTGTTATAATAAGGAAAAATCGCAAGAAAATCGAGCTAATCTAACTATTCTATATATAGAACGTCATCCAAACCTACCCCGCCGCATCCATCCCGCCGCCCCCTCCCGCCCCTTCGGAATCGGTGTCAATAAATCATAAAATATTCCTAACATAGTATCCCGCTTTTTCCGCGCCTAAAAATGCCCTACGACGAGCGCTACAGTGAGCGCAAGGCCCCGAGCATCAAATGCTGCATTGTTTACATATGTTTTGCTATGTCCTCGAGCCCCTGCCCCGCCCCCGCCCCCACCCACAGCAAGCGCACCATCCCGCCACCCCTCCCGGCATCCACGGCAGGGCAGAGCATCATCCCGCCCACCTACCCATCAATTTTTCTTCCCCCGCCGTCCCGGCACTCCCTGCAAAAAGAGGGAGAAAACACAGACAAATAGCCCTTGGGTAACTACTGGCCAGGAACTGTTCAGCTTGTTGGGTAACTACCAAGGTTTCATGTATAAATCTAGCGTCTATGGCTGACATTTCCGCGGACGATTGAGCACAATTTCTTTCCAAGGCTGTTTTTTGCTATGGAAATAGAGTTAGAAACCCCAAACGAATTGAGAAACGATCTCACTATTTGTGCAAGTTCACCTTTACGCCTGAGTTCGCGGACCTCTGCGTCAAGAACGTTTCTTTGTTCTTCAGCCTGACGCAAGGCATCACGCCCATTCTGAGCGAACAACATGCTGATTAGCAAATCTTAAAAATTCACTTCGCCCGCCCACCTGAAAGGACGCCTGTAGCTGGCGAAGTTGCTCGCTAAGATCATCTCTATCACGTTCAGTAGCGAGACACTTCTGGAACATTATGAGTATTCACATAAACGTCGCGAATAAGACCACTCACAGATTCGGCCGCATCCAAGACAACCTTGAGATTCCGCTCGCTCTGCAGAAGAATTCTGGATTAGACTTGATCACGAAAGATATGTGAGACGCACACCTGCAACGAGGACTCCAGAGCATTCCGGAGGTTCGAATGTTCGTGCAGGACACTAGCTACTTGTTTTTCCAACTCGCTCACCTGGACTTTCGGCATTAAAAAAAGGCGATTGTTATATCAGGAACAACTCACGCGCTGGACAACGTTGGCAGCAGATGTCTGGGCATCCTCGTCGTCGGATATTGCGATGACTTCTCGTTGAAGTGTGCCCCGGCCCAGTTGAGCATACTTTGCTGGCATGTTCTACAATGCTGCTTCAGCTTCACCTTGATCCTCTTTAAGTGAATGGTCGCTAAAAGCGGTCTTTGTGTCGGGAACAAAGGCTTTGACGAGGAACAGCCACAAACAAGGGCTCATTTTAGATCGATGTTGAAAGGGAGTTTTGACCACGAGGAGGTCTGTCTGTAATAGGACACACCTTCATCGGGAGAGCGTCGCTGCTGAAAATATGATGGCTCCAAGCCAACCCGTTACTTTTGGTATCTTTTCCCATATTCCACAGAACTAGCCGCCAATAAAGATCGATTTTGAGGCGAAGAATCCAGGACGATAAAATACAGCGAGAGCGGACGACCATCGTCTGTCAACGGTGTTCGTTACGTTCCTACTCCGGGTGCACCAGAAGTACGTCGCACTGAACACCGTTGCGATAATCGTGCAATTACAATACAGACACTGCAAACTCAAACGCATGGGTAACCTACTCTGGGTGCACCAGAAGTAAGCTGCGCTGAGCACTATCGATGTGAACCCGTCGTTCGTAGTCAGGCGATGACATAGGTGACGCTGTGTAATTCTAAACTCCGCAGATCCATCATCGCGTTGACGCGATGTCACATGTCACATGTCACAACTCCTCTCAATCCACCGCGACACAGTGCATAGGAACATCCTACGTACTGTGCTTGTCTGCCTTGCTTGTTCTC
>MU155531.1:12945-24967 GCA_015484465.1 Pholiota conissans
CACCTTCTCGTTGACGGTAGACTCCAGTTCAAGTAGCCGGTCACGCTAGTCGTACAGAACCGTCAGTATGAATTGAACCCAACAGAGCTCAATAGCAGGCCCACCTGCTGGTTGACGACGGCCTCTGCTGCACGGAAACGACTTGTTGCATCTTCCAATTCACCCTCTTTTTTCTTCATCATTTTCTCCACCTCTTCATTCTGCAACTCTATTTGTCGTTTCTGTTCCGGCGTGAGTAGCGACGTACAAACAATAGCGAAGATCACATACCAAGGTCTCGACTGCACTTTTTTGAGTAGTTACATCCTTCTTGACTTTCTCTGAGAGCTCCTTCTCCCGAAATATCTATTAACGCAATATGAACGACATTTTCGACGAACGGTGGCCGCCGCGAGAAAATTACGCGTACCTGATGTTCCAATTCTTTCTGTTGAGTAACTATATCCACTGTTCTTCTTTCAAGCTCGTCTATTTTGCCATTCTTCTCATCAATTTTTTTCTGTAGGTCCTGAATCTGTTGCGGTCTTAGCTAGTCATTGCGGAGATACGAAGAGAACCTTACGGCAGTATCTTGCTCCTTTTTCTCTTCCTTCAACAGTTCCAACTCCACTGATATCTTTTTAACAAAAATTATTAGTGGTAATGGATTGTAAGGTGAAGAGATAAACCTGTTCTCTCTCATCCAGATTTTCCGAGACATTGGCCAAGGTGGATTCCAACTGGTCGTTTTCTCTCAACGCCTTTGATAATCATTAACTTTGACAAGCATGAGAGCCAGAAAAAAAAACAAGTACGTTTTCCACCCTTTCAGAAGCCTCATCAATTTTGCGCTGAAGCTCGACAATTTTGTCGTTCGCCTTTTCAATAAGAACTGAATGAGATATCGTCAGAGGATGATGATGAACATACTTGGTTTAGCTGAGTTGATAGACTTTCTTTCGTGCTGACAGCCTATGAAGTCATGAGCGTTGTATGACATATCACTTGCCAAATAATACCTCCGCCCGTTTCGCGTTAGCAACATCTTTCTCAATGGTGAGAGCATTGTTTCTTTGTACGAGGACGTCAATCTGCGAAAATATAAGGCCACGTGACAGACAGGTCGGTAAATTATTTTACCTTGTCAAGCATGTCCTGCATGGGGCGAGGTCGAACGGGTACGCATCTAATCTTGGAAGGCATATCCTTTCCGTTCAACAGAATGTTACTAAATGATGTGGTGAAACGATTCAAATGCTCACTTCCGCTGCTACCGTCGAAGGATTCTGTGATAGCTCTTCGGGTCGTCGCTTCAAATTCACCCGAGGAGGCGTAGTGCGCGTAGAGTCGTTGCCGATGTCAGCGGATGTAGGGACCATGGGATTAGCCTGGAGGTGGGGATCATCATTGATGCTGTTAGGTCCAATGCCAGGCTGAGAACAAGGTCGAAACGATTGAGTATATTGTCCGCTGGATAGATAGAATGATAGCTTCACCATTTCAACATCCTCGCCATTAGCTACCGGCCGCGAAGGAGCGTCAGAGGGCCTTTGGTCTGTCGCAGAAGTCGCAGAAGATTGCCGATCGGAAGGCCGATTACTTGTTTCTCGGTCTTGACCGTCGTCGGGCATGAGTAGATGAGCGTTCCAAAAAGTGGGGAAATTTGTTGAAGGAGACGCTGCCCTTTTTAAAAGGAATGGACAACATCATTGCCTAACAGCCCTTTGTACACCCCTTTGTCCAAACCGCAAGACGTTCAAAGATGATTTTTTGAACAAAGAAATGGAAATGCAGCATACCTTTCACTGGCATGCAATCAACAAACAATCACACTCAAAAATTCTTCCGCCAATGTCATCTCGACAGTAAACGATATCCTGTTTCATGATAGCGTTTATCGGTACCTGCTGCAATGCGCAACAAAGGGACTGGCTTGCCAAGCTTGGAGCATGGCGGCGGTGCTCGTAAATCGGAAGCTCCTCATTCAGCGGCACGAGCCGCCAATAAAGGTCGATTTTGAAGCGAAGAATCCAGGACGATAAAATACAGCGAGAGCGGACGACCATCGTCTGTCAACGGTGTTCGTTACGTTCCTACTCCGGGTGCACCAGAAGTACGTCGCACTGAACACCGTTGCGATAATCGTGCAATTACAATACAGACACTGCAAACTCAAACGCATGGGTAACCTACTCTGGGTGCACCAGAAGTAAGCTGCGCTGAGCACTATCGATGTGAACCCGTCGTTCGTAGTCAGGCGATGACATAGGTGACGCTGTGTAATTCTAAACTCCGCAGATCCATCATCGCGTTGACGCGATGTCACATGTCACATGTCACAACTCCTCTCAATCCACCGCGACACAGTGCATAGGAACATCCTACGTACTGTGCTTGTCTGCCTTGCTTGTTCTCAGTCCACCATGAAACAGTACATAGGAATATCCTACGTACTGTGCTTTTCACGTACTGGGGACAGCGCTGTTCGAAATTCGTCTCAAAATCTCACGTATGTCGCAAGTACGTCGCACAAATAGATAATCATACACCCTCTCTACAAAATATTCTCATACAGTGGTATTCAGCGAGCCGCTAAGCGCATGCGCTCACTATCTGCCTTGATTTGGGCGCGGCGAGAGGACTCGGATCGGTACTTCAACACCAGCTTCAAGACACTACGAACCGGCCAACACTCCTCATATTGTGCAAGGTGGGGGATTTGTTCCTGTACCTGGGATACATATTAGCATCCTGAGATATGAAATTTGGAATTTGCTTGAGAAGGACCTTATCGCATATGTCTTGTATCTTCTCCTTATCCTGCTTTTTATAGGTTACGGTCATGTTCATCGATTTTTCGGCTACCTCTCTGACCAGTTTCTGTATATTTCCAGGTAAGGCTTTCGAAGTGTAGAAATGAGATTATTTACTGACATTCAGGTTTTCCACTTCAGTCTTGGACCAGTTGTGTTCATGCTCCAAGGCGTCCTCTAGACTAAACCCCCCGGATCCGGGCCGACCAGGTTCTCCTTGTGGCTTAGATATCAACTTTTCGCCGGCTGGGGTCGGAGTAATTGAATCGTCTTCCTCGTCTCCCTCGTCGTCAATCAGCTGAAGCGTCTCATCCTGATTGGCGCTCGCTGATGCTTGTGGTGTTTGAGAGCGTCTCTGACGTTTGGCACCCGTTGAAACCTCCGAGTCCTCCGGCGCACGTTGACGTTTCAGATACTCGCTGTTGAACTCTATGCGTGGCGTCAACGTCGGCAAAGGGGCTGGCGGTGCTAGTCTGAATGAAATTCGTGGTGTGATGAGCGGGCGATGTCTCAGAAGATAGGGAGGAGTCATTTTTGGGGAGAATTCACCGACAACGGTTGAGCCTTTTGTACCGACGTTTCTTCTAAGCGCTCTGACCTCTAAACCCGAAGTTCCACAATCAATCATAAATCAAACAAAAGGAGATGAAAAGAGCGAAGAGCTCGAAGGATGGCCATTAACAAAGGGACACAATCGCCTTTGTCATGAATTCGATGCACATCCTATGTCCATTGTTCTTTTTTATAATCGCTATAAAATCAGGAACCTTTCCGATCTACTTAATTCCTTCATCACCATCAGCACCCACTCAGAAGATACCTCGTTGCGTTTAGTCAACTCTTAGAATCCGTCTCTATGCCATCCGACGACGTGCGTTCATCTTCCACGTAGCACGCATCATGACTGACCTCTATGTCATAGCTACCTGAGTACACGCTCTGTACGGAACTTGCAGGCAGCCGAGGGCCTGTCAATGCGCTTCTCTTTTCTGAAGATAAGAGTATACTTGTTAGCGGAGGTGAGTAAAATGCACTCATCTGTCATTTTTGGGACTAAATAAACAATCTAGGCGACGACGAAAGCATACATGTGTGGAACACAACCACCTATAAGCACGAATTCTCATTTCATAATGATCAATGGGGTCAAGTCACCGCTTTGGCCTGGGTATTTATCGATGCGCCTATTGACGACAAATGTACTATACTTGCCGTCGGATGTGGAAGAGGATGTGTTTGCCTTGTTGGTGTCAATAAGGGCCGATTGGTACGCATTGTTAATTACTTAAACTCGCTGTCTTTGATATCTGTTCACGTTTTGCTAGTCCCGAGATGCAAAGACGACCACTGTCTTTGCTTTCAATGACGCCGTTGAAGCCATCGCTTATGACCGCATCAATTCGAAAATGGCTATTACCTCTCATTCTGGCCAAGTCAAAATGTTTGCAGTTGACAAAAGTATGCATAAATCCGTCCAATAACCTAGTTCTGCAGATTCTAATCGTCACTTGCAGTGTCTCTGAAACTCCTCTGGACAGCTAATATGAACAATGCAATTCCTCGTGCCGTATTTTTCCATGGCCCTTCGAATTCGCTTCTGATGACCCTTGGCTTGGAGACCGGTGAAATGTGCGCCTCTGAGCAATATACTTTCTTCTTTGTATTCTAATCGCCAACCAGATGTTGCAGGGAGGTGGAAAGCGCGAATTCGTTATGGAAAAAAACTCTGAATGGCCCAATGTGAGAGTTGTTTCTAAAGAGTTTTGAATTCATCAAATAACCGTGATATAATTGTATTCAGCGGTAGCGCCGCCCTTTCATCCGACCAAGGTACCCTCCTAGTAGATAATTTGGCGAACAGGAGTTTCGACATCTATACAATCCCGTCTAACTCTCGAACTGCATCCCTTCCTTTCTCGGCGACATCGCGATTCACAAAACAGTGCACATTCTCGGAAGGTGCTAGAATTGCAGTCTGCGGAAGCGTCGTCAACAAAGTCTATATCGTAGATGTGACCACGAACGAAATTCTTCAAACCTTAGTTGCTGGAGACGGTGAGTTTGTTCGGGCCTATACTCTGCTCAGTTTCTGAATTGTGCGTAAAGCTCCTGAAATGATGCAGACAGTCGCTGCAACAGACGGTAGCCGCATGGGCGCGCTCATTGCTGGGGGATCAAACAAGGGGGGAATTTATTTATGGCAGAGAATGGTGCGTATTAGAAGCAATTTTCTGCGTCTCTGTGTAACGGTGTTAATTTCTACAGAATTTTGAGAAGCAGGACGACGAGAACGCCGAAATGACCCAGAATCCAAGTCCGCCGTCAGAAAGCCAGCCTTATGGCCACGAGCCTATCAACCCACAGGTCGTCTTTCTTGTTCTGATTTTGACCTACGGCAATTGGTCGCCTTATCTGTGGCAGGTACGTGTCGATTACTATCGAAAAATTCGATCTTCTGATTTTCTTACAGTTTGTTGCGACCATGACCGCTGCTTTCCAGAGTGCCTTGCAAGACCTTCGCAGCTTGCTCAAGTAAGATAGTAAGCGAGAGACTTCCGTGAACATGTTAGAGCACGCCATAGTAATATCATATGCCACCTTGAATGAATACATTATGCTTCGAATAAAACAGGATTTGGATCACGGTTCTCCCGCCTGGTGCTAACTTCAGTGCTTTCGTCGTCCCGCCTAGTAAATTGGAGTCGATTTAGTGCATACAAAATGCTCCCGCTGTGAATAAATATAAGTATATATATATATATATGAAGTACTGCTAATATTTACAGAAATACTGAGTAGGGGGCAACTCTCGCGGGTGTGTCGCGCACATACAACGTCTCTGTCAACGTGGCATCGCACGTGTCCGCGCTCAGTACCCGTCGCTCGCTCATCACACTGACAGTACTCGCCAGCACACACCGACCCCAACTTCACCGCTAAGCCAACATTCGAGGACATCTTCCGTGATGCCGTCTCTCGCAACCAGAGCCCAGAGCGCAATGTTCTGTGTCAGCCCCAAGTTCCAATGCCCTCCAGCATGCACCTCGTGGTCCGCCGTGTCTTATACACACTGGAACGCCGCGCTTCCTTTCAACCGCTTGCCCAGCGCCTATCCGACACCCCGCACACTCAGCGTGGACTGTGGTACTCGCCTAGAGTTGGAACTTGAAATTTGAAGTCGACTTCCTAGTGCTACTTGTGGTCCAAAAAATAAATATTAGATTGCCCTCCTCTTGTATAATTACTTAGAAGAAGTGTCGTGCCTAAGTGGCTGCAGTTCAGGCAAATCCTTCAGCATGCAACCAGTGCAGCTCATCAGGCGCGCTAGACATGCCGCGGGCGCTTCCGGGGGCATGGCCAGCATAGCGGACATTGCCGCACTGCCGCATAGGTTCCAAAGCTCAAATGTAGACGGTTCTCCAGTTGCTTTCGAAGATTACAAAATTCTACAAAATTGTTGATCCGCTCCGGACAGGAATCCTACAGTAGGACGTTGTAGACAGATGTCGCAGACATACCAATACTTAAATTGCCGCCCAGCTCAGAAAGTGTGATCAGAATTTACAATGTTATAAGAAGGACATTGATCAGCAATACTAATCATCTTTTGGAGAATGAGATTAAAGACCGCCAAACGGACAATAATGGCGATACACAGATATCAAAACTGGTTCGTTCATAGGGATAGTCATTCAACAGGTATATACTGCGCTGTAAAAGTATCTGCTTGATTGCGATTACGATCCCGCAAAATACGAGAAGTCTTGAGGCCCCTGAGTCTTGATGTCCATTCAATTACTGTCAGAGGTTTTGCTGTGCCTGCGCGGATGTTGCGTAAAAGGTCTCCAAAAAATTGTTCATTTTGTCCTGTCCATTCGACCCATGAGACCCCCGTGCGATCCTTGCTCCAACAAATTGGTGGAGGAAACCACGACTTCACGGTTATTTGACCAAATTCTAGCAACATAAAATATTAGCATGGAAAATGGAAAATAGAAATCTGGAGAACATACGTGTGTATAAGGAGTAAGTTCCGCATATTGCAGCAACCTCATTTTCGGTAAGCGCATCATCACAATATTGAATTCCATCATTTTTGGAAGGGTGGATATATCCAACACGGTGAGCAGTAACCTCAACAGATGGACCAGCCAAGGCCCCATCTATACTCAAGAATTCTTTTGCAATACGCCAAATGATGCCCCCATACAGAAGCGCTGCCCTTCCTTGTGGCTGCGAAAGAATTGCTTGACATCGAAGCATATACGCGTCAAAGTCTTGTACCGTGAAGATGTGATTAGCGAGTCGAAATGAAGGAGGAACATAAGGATCGGAGACACCCCGGTGGCGCATGCTGCACTCCAAACCTAATAGGGTACGAAATGGAATACCTCTCTCGAGAAGCCGAGCGGCGACCGTGACAATTGTATGTGCTCCAGGATTTGATAGAATATATCTGCAGATATATAATGCAATTTCAGAGGAGTGTACGCCAATAAGCCAATCTGCCGCGGCAGAACGAGGGCCCCAAAAAACAAACAAATCAGATGAAGGATGCTGAATTGCTTTAAGGTCGAATAGATGGCGAAGAGGCGCATAACAATCATCACTAAGATCGTCGGATGATGTCGGTATTGAGGTGTTCTTCAACATATTAGACAAAAATTCGGAAATGGCTTGTTTTTCGTGATTCTCAATAGCGCGTTCGGAAGATGGTATGAATCCGAGAGTAAGGAGGACATTCTCCCATTCTTTGTCAGGTATTTGAGTGATATTTGCACTGGATATTGAAGGAACGTATCCGTAGCCGTAACTGAGTGTCTGAATGACGTCCTGGGAGTATGGCACGTCTTCACTGGCTCCCGCAACAACCTCAGGATTGGGAGACGTTGCGCATTGTGGTTCATCAGAAGACACTGCAAAAGTAGACAGTTGGTAGTCAGATAAAGTCAGCCTTGGAGGTGTCGAGGCGGCCAATTCAGAATCTTCGTCATAATCTTCGTCGAATTCGGAGGATTCGTCAGAGTCATAGAGCGAGCCATTGATGTCGCTTATTTCCGCATGGTGTTTATTATCGAAGCAGTTGTCACTTGAGATGTTGTCGAATTCTTTGCATAGATCCCACTCGTTTCTGTTTGGATTGTAGACCTTCTGATTATCTTTGAAACGCAAGAAGACCTTTTTATTTCGGTACTTGTTTACTTGAAGGCGCATATAAACCTCCTTCCCACCCGATGATTGAATTTTGTGCCAGGTATACATGGTGGCATTCTGGACGGCAGGTTGCTTTTCACGAGACAGTCGCGTCCGACGTTGTTTGAACGTTTCTACTTTGATGAGCTCCGCCTGTTGCTTTTCCCGCGTCGTAAAGAACTCGCTCCAGTGATTATACAGTGTTCCTTTTTCTTGAATGCCCTCTAGCATTGTTTGCGTCGGGAAAGTAGCCTCCGTATGGGCCTGAGTGCATTGGTCTGACCATTTCGTCTGATGAACAGCTTTAAATACAGAATCCGAGGTTGATTCAGCTCGCTTGACATCGGCGCTTTGATCCAGAAAAATCCTGGTAGTGTACTGCAAGACAAAGGAGGGCGCCTCCCGTATGTTGAGCAACTTGACACTTTCGTTCGTAAGCATATCGCTTCCCATATCATAATAACGTTGTAAGATAAGACCGGCCAAGGGAATGCCAGGATCAGGGGTGGTAAAGAGTAATGTTAGGGCTTCTTGAATAAGATGAGACGGAGGAAGCAGGAAACTGTTCGAACGATTCTCTGATATCGCCTGTTCCTCCGCTTTTGACCAGACAAACCACATCGGGATTCGACGCGAAAAAAACCACTCAAAAGAGGGTCTATTGACGTCCGGTCTAGACCATCGAAATACAACGCCTGCGCGAGGTGTCTTCATATCGAAGGAACACACAGCGGAACAAGTCAGCCCGTCAAGCCAATTGGCTGGATAGCCGTGTTTTTCCAACAAGCGACTGTACCAAATAGGAACCGGGGACTTGGGGTCAGGTTGGTCGTATAATGGGCTGGAGGAAGGGGAGAATCGTTCGGTGCTGGCTATTAAGTAGGAAACGAAACCCATCCAAACGGCGAACCAGTCACGGGCCAACGTAATCATCCTCCTGGCGACACCTCTGGATTTATGCATCTGGCCATAATGAAACATTGAAGGAGCCGGTGGTAAGGTTCCTGGAATTTTGTACCAAATACGAATGCGTTGCGCGGCTTCGGTAAGGAGTCGTTCTTGTTCTGTCCAGATAGAGTAATCCTTGCTGTTCATTTGAAACCGTTTCTCCATCATGCATGAATTTCCATCAACCAGAACGTCCGCTTCAACTATCCGTGGCATCCAGCAGAATGGTTCGAATGGAACAGACGCGTAGGAGGGTGCAAGAGGGATGAAGCTCTGCCAGCCATATACATCCGACCACCACACGGGCTGTCTAAATATAGATGCGTTGAGGTGTTCGTGATTAAACGGAGACTGAATCGATTCCGAAGCCGGCACCACTACCGTTCGAGAACAATTTGGCGAATAAAATATAGTACCGTCTTGCACAAACGCGCGGCCTTGAGACCAGTCAAATTCAATTGCAGATGGCATGGCTGTGGATCTGATTTAGATCTGAAACGAAGGCGAAAAAAAAAATTGAGGCTTAAAACATACACTTCGAAATGATGAAGGAAAAAACCACAAACTTGCGGAATTTGGATTCAGTCCACGATGAAGATATTTCTCCGGATGTTCCTAAGCAGAAAGATTGAGAGCGAGCAAAGTAGAAAAGCACAGTACGTAGGATATTCCTATGTACTGTTTCACGGTGGACCGAGAACAAGCAAGGCAGACAAGCACAGTACGTAGGATGTTCCTATGCACTGTGTCGCGGTGGATTGAGAGGAGTTGTGACATGTGACATGTGACATCGCGTCAACGCGATGATGGATCTGCGGAGTTTAGAATTACACAGCGTCACCTATGTCATCGCCTGACTACAAACGACGGGTTCACATCGATAGTGCTCAGCGCAGCTTACTTCTGGTGCACCCAGAGTAGGTTACCCATGCGTTTGAGTTTGCAGTGTCTGTATTGTAATTGCACGATTATCGCAACGGTGTTCAGTGCGACGTACTTCTGGTGCACCCGGAGTAGGAACGTAACGAACACCGTTGACAGACGATGGTCGTCCGCTCTCGCTGTATTTTATCGTCCTGGATTCTTCGCTTCAAAATCGACCTTTATTGGCGGCTCGTGCCGCTGAATGAGGAGCTTCCGATTTACGAGCACCGCCGCCATGCTCCAAGCTTGGCAAGCCAGTCCCTTTGTTGCGCATTGCAGCAGGTACCGATAAACGCTATCATGAAACAGGATATCGTTTACTGTCGAGATGACATTGGCGGAAGAATTTTTGAGTGTGATTGTTTGTTGATTGCATGCCAGTGAAAGGTATGCTGCATTTCCATTTCTTTGTTCAAAAAATCATCTTTGAACGTCTTGCGGTTTGGACAAAGGGGTGTACAAAGGGCTGTTAGGCAATGATGTTGTCCATTCCTTTTAAAAAGGGCAGCGTCTCCTTCAACAAATTTCCCCACTTTTTGGAACGCTCATCTACTCATGCCCGACGACGGTCAAGACCGAGAAACAAGTAATCGGCCTTCCGATCGGCAATCTTCTGCGACTTCTGCGACAGACCAAAGGCCCTCTGACGCTCCTTCGCGGCCGGTAGCTAATGGCGAGGATGTTGAAATGGTGAAGCTATCATTCTATCTATCCAGCGGACAATATACTCAATCGTTTCGACCTTGTTCTCAGCCTGGCATTGGACCTAACAGCATCAATGATGATCCCCACCTCCAGGCTAATCCCATGGTCCCTACATCCGCTGACATCGGCAACGACTCTACGCGCACTACGCCTCCTCGGGTGAATTTGAAGCGACGACCCGAAGAGCTATCACAGAATCCTTCGACGGTAGCAGCGGAAGTGAGCATTTGAATCGTTTCACCACATCATTTAGTAACATTCTGTTGAACGGAAAGGATATGCCTTCCAAGATTAGATGCGTACCCGTTCGACCTCGCCCCATGCAGGACATGCTTGACAAGGTAAAATAATTTACCGACCTGTCTGTCACGTGGCCTTATATTTTCGCAGATTGACGTCCTCGTACAAAGAAACAATGCTCTCACCATTGAGAAAGATGTTGCTAACGCGAAACGGGCGGAGGTATTATTTGGCAAGTGATATGTCATACAACGCTCATGACTTCATAGGCTGTCAGCACGAAAGAAAGTCTATCAACTCAGCTAAACCAAGTATGTTCATCATCATCCTCTGACGATATCTCATTCAGTTCTTATTGAAAAGGCGAACGACAAAATTGTCGAGCTTCAGCGCAAAATTGATGAGGCTTCTGAAAGGGTGGAAAACGTACTTGTTTTTTTTTCTGGCTCTCATGCTTGTCAAAGTTAATGATTATCAAAGGCGTTGAGAGAAAACGACCAGTTGGAATCCACCTTGGCCAATGTCTCGGAAAATCTGGATGAGAGAGAACAGGTTTATCTCTTCACCTTACAATCCATTACCACTAATAATTTTTGTTAAAAAGATATCAGTGGAGTTGGAACTGTTGAAGGAAGAGAAAAAGGAGCAAGATACTGCCGTAAGGTTCTCTTCGTATCTCCGCAATGACTAGCTAAGACCGCAACAGATTCAGGACCTACAGAAAAAAATTGATGAGAAGAATGGCAAAATAGACGAGCTTGAAAGAAGAACAGTGGATATAGTTACTCAACAGAAAGAATTGGAACATCAGGTACGCGTAATTTTCTCGCGGCGGCCACCGTTCGTCGAAAATGTCGTTCATATTGCGTTAATAGATATTTCGGGAGAAGGAGCTCTCAGAGAAAGTCAAGAAGGATGTAACTACTCAAAAAAGTGCAGTCGAGACCTTGGTATGTGATCTTCGCTATTGTTTGTACGTCGCTACTCACGCCGGAACAGAAACGACAAATAGAGTTGCAGAATGAAGAGGTGGAGAAAATGATGAAGAAAAAAGAGGGTGAATTGGAAGATGCAACAAGTCGTTTCCGTGCAGCAGAGGCCGTCGTCAACCAGCAGGTGGGCCTGCTATTGAGCTCTGTTGGGTTCAATTCATACTGACGGTTCTGTACGACTAGCGTGACCGGCTACTTGAACTGGAGTCTACCGTCAACGAGAAGGTG
>MU155532.1:0-24860 GCA_015484465.1 Pholiota conissans
CATTATCCCTGGGACATGGGACAACGGACCGATTTCGGCCATGGCCACCTGCCTTGGGACACGGGACGGCCGAACCATTCGAAATGGTACAGTACATTGATGAGCTTCCTCTACTCCCCACTTCACTGCTTTTGGCGGTGTCCAACTTTTCCGTTGAACACCTTCTTTGAATTTTGAGCCATTATGGCGAGCCATCGCCATTGGAACGCAGGTACCTGAACATCGATTTATGCATCTCGTGTGGAAGCATTAAAAGATCCATAACAACACTAATTGCCAGGTGTAATTCCTGCTATAAACCCGTTATTCTTTTTGCCTTATTCTATTCATGACTAGTACTAGGAGGCGTGGTGAGGAGCCACAGATATGGAACAGTTTTCGCTGTTTACTAAACTGGATGTCGTCATTGCGAAATCAATGAGATAGCTATGGTAGAAAAAAAGCTGTCAAACTTCTGCCTTTATCTTGAGGAAGGTATCAATCAAACCCGGCCGGATGTTGTGCAACGATTAATGGCACATCGTACAGCCCGATTTTCTTGCGCTTGAGTACCCCACAAGAATATTTTTGGGATGCGAGTAACGCGGAAAAGTGTGCATGGAAACTTGGAGCTACACCATAAATCCCTTCGACACAGATCGAAAATGTGGTCTTATTTTGCTTTGGAGTGACGTCCTGGATAGCCCTGGCGAGGTTTCCCCTACTAGTAGTACTCCGGTTTGCAATAGCATTCGTCCAAGTCCCGGGGAAGACTTATGTTTGGAAATAAATTGAGACAAAATTCATTGTTAAAGGACTTCAAGCTTTGGGGAGGCAATAGGCCTTGGGCCTTGGCAATGTTGTAATACTTAGCCTCAGAAGAATACTATAGGCGCCAAATTGAAAGAAACTTGGACGCGTCTGTCACGTGTGTCCCTACGTCATTGGGCCTTCTGGGCGTTGGCACTGCTGTGACGGACTTAGTGGAGCTTCCGTTAATTCTTCGCAACTTGTAACACTTATATAAGACAGTAGCATTATGGATATGTTCAAGTATACTCACCTATTGAACTCCCCTCACACACACGGCTTGTATCAATGAGCTCGCTGGAACAACGCAAACACCAATACTCCAAGCAATTAGCCGCTCATACTTTGCGTCAATGGAATGCCGTACGACAAAACGCGACGTCGGATAGCAAAGATAGATCACCAAGGTCATCGTCGGCCGAATATACACAGAAGAATCAGGAAAACCGTTCAGAGGATGGACAGACAACTCCTGGTGGCAAGAAGGGCATGAATGGGAAAAAAGGTGAGCCGATATTAGCAAATGAGGATACGACCTGTCGTTGAGGTATAATTTCTGTTCTTCGCTCAAGGGATTCAAGTGGTGGATTTTGCTTTGTCTCGCCTCACAGGAAATGGCGTGGACAACCATGGTAGCCGCACTGGGTCATAACAGCTTGCGACCGACGATTTCCAAATATGTGGGACAACATTAGTTATATCCTGCGCGACATACGCTCATCTTTCTTAGCCTGAATTGTGCATTGTAGATCTTCGACTGCCCAGATATCATACCTTTACGTGCAATACGATTCGTCCTACATCCACTGCACTATTGTCTTACTATATTTCCTGAATAAAGTGTCGTTCATTCTACACTGGTGCATTACCTTTGGGGAAGGCTCGCCACATGATGTTCGTGTCCAATGCCCTTACGTACCGAAGGAGGCTGGCATTGGGGTAATTGGGGTGCCCATACCTACCTTGGCCCGCTAAGAATATCCATGCGACAGTTTAACTCCTGAGAAAATGGGTGGGTCCTTCATCGATAGTGACGACCGGAAGATAAGAGCGCATCCTCCCGACCATGAGAGTCTGAGCTGAGCGAATCACAGGCAAAGGTGTTCACAATCTTTGAGTGCTTGAGCAAATTACGATGCAACAAGGCTGTAGCAGACGAACCCAAGTAAGGTCTGTTCCATGTGACCAACCGACACGCCAACAGACAACTTGATGGCGAGGTGGAGATTGGTCAAAGTTGAATATTAGGATCTGCCCCGCGTAAGCGCCGCTGCGGCGTCGGAATAGGCGGACATGAACACGTGATGCTCGCGTAGATGGACCAATTCAAGATTCGTCCCCAAAGGTTTTTATAATTACTCGCTAAGGGCCCCGTACTTTCCTTTCGCTCTCCTTCGTCCCTCCTTTTCTCAATAGTCATGTTCAGAGCTCTTGCTCTCCGCCACTGCCAGCTGGCAAGGTCTCTAGCAACCCATGCCGCACCCCCGACACGCTCGACTTCCCAGGCTACTATTCGCCATGACTGGAAGAAAGAAGAGATACAGGCAATTTATGATACCCCTTTGCTTGAGCTCGTTTTTCGATCTGCGTCGGTGCACAGAGAAAATAACGATCCGAGCAAAGTCCAACTCTGTACACTCATGAATATCAAGAGTGCGTTGCTTTGCTCTAAATCCGATCTGCTGCTAAGATGCCTCTCAAGCCGGAGGATGTAGTGAAGATTGTAGGTTTATGCATTTAATGCTGTTGCAGTCTTTCTAATGAATTGGTCAGGCTCATACTGCTCCCAATCGTCGAGATATGCCACGCCAACAAAGGCTTCGAAATTGGTTGATATTGAACCTGTTCTGGAGGCCGCCCGCAAAGCTAAGGAAAACGGAAGCACCCGTTTCTGTATGGGTGCCGCATGGAGAGACCTTGCAGGCAGGAAACGAGGCTTTGAGAAAATCCTTGAGATGGTCAGTGAAGTCCGCGGAATGGGCATGGAGGTTTGCACCACGCTTGGGATGCTTTCCCCTGAACAAGCACGGCGGCTAAAAGAGGCGTAAGTCGGATTTACTATTAATATATCGGACTTATAGACATCACCGCAGAGGCTTGACGGCTTACAATCATAATCTCGACACTTCACGAGAGTTTTATCCCAAGGTACGTCAACATATCCTAACTTCACAAAGTCTTGTAGCTAAATTAGATTGGAGGTTATCACGACTCGCTCGTATGATGACCGATTAGATACCATTACCGCAGTCCGTGATGCTGGCATCAGTGTCTGCTCTGGAGGAATCCTGGGTTTAGGAGAATCTCACGAAGACCGGGTGGGGCTGATTCACGAAGTTGCCAAGTCAGTTCTTTGTATGCTGTCCAGTCCTCAGCCTTATATCGCGACAATCTAGCATGCCTGAACACCCAGAATCGTTCCCTGTTAATGCTCTGGTGCCCATTCCCGGAACACCTCTAGAAGGAAACGATGTAATCCATTTTACAGTTCATTATAATTGGATTTTAATGTGTTCCACAGCCTGTTTCGGTCCATATCCTCATCCGTACCATTGCAACTGCACGAATTGCGATGCCAAAGACTATTATCCGTCTTGCGGCCGGGAGGAATACTCTTAATGAAACGGAGCAAGCTATGTGCTTCATGGCGGGCGCGAACGCCGTCTTCACTGGTGAACAGATGCTCACTACCCCATGTGAGTTTTCTTGGTTGTATTCGTTAACGTCATTGATTGATCATGGTTTTCAGGCTCGCCTTGGGACGAGGTCAGACATTTATTTTACCTTCCTTCCGCGAGTGTCACAACGTACTCACTCGTTCGTTATTTGTAGGATAAAGCTATGATGGGCCGATGGGGTCTGGACGGTATGCGCAGCTTCGAGCAAGTCAGTGTAGCAAAAAAGGAAGGAGCAAGATTAGAGGCTGAACAATCGAGTAAAAGCTCATCTCCTGACTTCTTGACTGCCCCCGCGTCTTAAGTCAGGTCGTAATTATGCAGACAGAAATATATACAGTGTGAAGCCCTAGATGTTTTTTGGTGGTTCATTTGATGATCCTTTCTCCGTCCCAGTCGAAAAGAGTTTTTTGAATGTTTTTGTATGTTAGAGCCCGAGCTCACAGATCGTGCCCTTCGCAAGAAGACACGACCCAGACCCTATCTTTGATATCGTTCATTGAGTACTTTATTACATTGTGATGGCGATCTGAGCCGCACTAGCTAAGCCCAGATATCCATCACAAGTGTTGGTCGGGAAGCCTGAGATTTGCCTCCATTGATAAATATCGTCTTTAGATATGGAGCTCCTATTCTGGTGGATAAATTTATCGCTGGCAGAAAGTTAACAAAAACTGCTCAAATTATCGACGTATCGTATCTTGCTTTCGAGACGGCGGGAATATCTGGAAGCCTTGCGATTCCTTCTTGAAAACTTCCTTATCGATAGACTTCTATGCTTTCTTGCTTTCTTGCCCGGTTTTAGCCCTTTTTATGTGCAGGTGTTCCTGAATATATCCATCATCGTCCGGCTGAGTATCAGTTTTTTATTACCCGATAGTCACGTCTATGTCAATGAAAAAGTTTATTGTGCTTTCCTTCGTTATCCCCAAGCGATTTATTTAAGGCTGATGTGGGGTTTTCTGCCATTCAATGGGTTCCTGCCACATTTGCTAGTTGCAACCACGTTGGTTTACACAACATCGACCCGAAGAGCTTAACGGCCTGCTTTCTTGGTCTCCGACCATCTAGGCTTCGTCGTCTCGGCTCATGAACCTGCCTTCCACACGAAAAGACAACGAAGAGATTAGCACAAGTTTCGGGAGTACCTATACAACCTCACCAGGACTTTTGGCGTTTGGCCAACAGACGAATTCCGAAGAGGTCCGTGTATCATTTCCACCTGAAGATACAAGTTGGAGGAGTATTTATTCTCCCGAAAAGTGAGTAGCTTTCTGGACAAAGCTGTATGGTATTGGTAGTTGAAAATGAAGATCTTTTAGATACATCGGCATTGGGGTCGTAAATGTGTACATCGGCACAATGAAGTTCAGGGACAAATCCGAGGCAATTCCTATGGTGGCGTAGGTGACTTTGACTGCCACTGGCTTCATAGATGACCAACGACATCTAAATCCCAATGACAGACGTGTGTCGTTGATCGATTATCGAGGAAGACTCTTATTCGATTCCTATATCCGGCCTACGTGAATACGTTTCGCTTCTGTGAACTTAGAGCCGGAAGGAATCACTGACCTCAGAAACCCCTCAGACATCTCGTAGAAGACTACAGGCAAGCCCAAACGGGTCTGAGCTACGATCATCTGTGCAATGGTCAGTCCTGCCTTTACGCGAGCTGGAATTTTAACTGACGGTCAAAAAGCCCCGTCATTCGTGGATGTACAAAAACGGATTGCAGCATACATTCAGGACAAAATAATCGTTGGGCACCGCGTCTGGATTTTTCTGGCGGTACGAACCATGACACGTCTCTCCGTTGACCCGCCTAAACGTGCAAGACCAGTAGGTCCTCGGCCTTTCACACCCTGCCCTGCATACGCGCGACCTCGCTTTGTTTCGGCCAATGCGAAAAAAGCTTGGAAGCCGTGTCGTCGTGGAGCTATCGACGCTGGTCAAAGTTTTTATGGCAAGGGATGTAGGCCTCCAATACGAGGATTCAGTGAGTTGCCAGATCCATAAACATGGTGGGTTATGTTGTTGAACATGATCAGGCAGAATTTTCACGCGCCGCTATGGATCTGTTTCGCTCTTGCCAGGAAATTTTCGAGGACATAATCACTGCTGGACAGTGGCCCTGCGATCTCCCTCCTGAGCGATTTGCAGAGCACTATTCGTAGAAAGTCCGATAGTATTCAGTGTTTAGATTGTGTAGCAGAAATCGGAGAGGTAGGAATTGTGAAGGAACGCAATAATGCTCCATGCTGACGAAATGTATACTTGTGCATTGGCCGTGCTCGACCGTCGACGACCAGGCTGGTATTATTTGAGTTGACGGCAATTGCCGGTGTCTGAACTGGCGGCCTGTCCTTGCTTGTCGCCACTACCCACATATCCTCTAGGATTTTCATATGTCCGTGTACAACAAGCCACTTCTCCCAACTAATCCTGCTTCCCGACCTTCCACAAGCCATCACGCCCCGCAGCATATCAATGGCCATAAACGACGTATTACAACTGACTTCCCCCCGTAAGCGCTTCTTTGTTAATTCACTAGCTGTTGTTGATTGTCAACGCCTACGAAGTGGCGACCTCTTACCCCTGAGCGACCGCAATGCCTGGTATTACCCTTCCCTTGGACACGACTCCGAAGAAGAAGAACTTGGAGCTGGATTATCGGAAGGGAATTGGGGCCATAAGAATAGCAAAGGCGCTCGTTGGGTCCGTCGAGGCAAGATCACCCCTTGGGGCCCCGAAATGGAGGACTGGGAGGTGCGTTCCCTTCCCGCAATAGCAAATGCTCTTATAATTAGGCTATGTTTTCTCTAGGCCGAGGAACGAGCGCGCAAACGGATTAAGCTCCTGCTCCCACAAGAACGAAGGTCACCCTCTCCACCAACTTTGCCACATCTAGCAAGAACGCCGTCACCTCCATTGGTGTCCCCTTACCCAACTCCAAACTTACATCATACCAGCTACGCGTCTTTCGTATTGGACAAATCTATAACTCACACATTCCGTTCGAGTCTGCTGGATGAACTAGAACACGCTACCAATGGTCTCATCGAAGGAGAAGCAACAGTGAAGAGGGCTTTGGGTCGGCTTTGGCAGGTCATGTCTGAAGACCCTGATGCAAAGTCCAAGATCCCGGATGTGTCTATGGTTCCAAAACGCGAGGATGAGGATGAAGAACCTGACGAGCTGGATGACCAAGCTCGTCGAATGGCCCGAGCTCCCGATTTGACTCCAACGGCACACAAGATCTTTCTTCTATCATATCCCTCCGAAGCTCCACCCAATAACGACCCTTCGCATTTTGCTGTGCCCGAAACACAACTAGCAACTTTGGAAAAGAATTTGGCTACCTTACGGGAGTTGCAGGACGATGGTCGGGAGTACGTGGAGCGACTGCACGAGATTAGGGAAGGGCTTGGCGACGCAAGGGCTCAACGCAATGTGATTTGGAATTTGGTGCGAGAGCGAGCTATCAAAGAGTTGCAGGAAGCAGCACTAGCGACGATTGCCGCACAAAATGTTTAATGTAATAGACGAGTTAAGGGTGTATATATTTCTGTTCCGATTCACAAGATGTTGCGATCGCAGTCCCAGAAGTGTACGATTATACAATACGAGAATGCTGTTGATGAGGGTTGATGCATTGGTGCTGGGATGAAATGCGTCATGATCGATGATCGGCTGCAGTATATTTATTGCAATTAGACTCCGACGTCTCACTCTTACGTGCACCTTTCAAGGGATTGTCCGTTCTGGCTTTCATACTTGCTTCGAGCACACGAACTTGGAGCAACAATGCTCCCCGACATATCAAGTCTTCGCCTCAACGGGGGATTACTACCCTCAACGCTGAGTGCGGCTGGGATTGTAATTCCAGATGATATCAATGACACTCATGGCGATCGGTATATGGAAAAGCTCAAAGACTACGCGATGTCTTTGCCTTATTCTACAGAGCCTTACTCGAAGATGTTAGAACTCCTAGACTTTATCCTGCTCCGTATAACGCAAAGTGTTGAGGCGAAGGACTTCGATGTTGGTTTCCTCCAATGGGACAGTATGTTGACCTAGTATGTGTTTCCTTTATTGTCAATCATTCTAGTAAATTTATTCGCGTTTAGTTGGTTCATGTTGAAGTATCCTCTCCCAAAAGACAGAAGAGTTCGACTCGCGAAGCTATATTTTCATCTAAGCGTCACTCCTTCAATGCCTACCCAATTGATTGCTACCTGTGCCGACGGGTTCAAGATGTTGACCAGATCGAAGCGAAAGATCTCCATCGACGATATGCGACTCCCATGGAAACCTATCTACGATATTCTCCATCAGGACCTATTCTTGACCAGGCGCCAGTTCGAATACACGTTCGTGCAATTCATCGTCATCGTTGATTTTTGACTAAGGTGACTTATGTTCCAGCCAACTTTCCTGGTGCATGGGGTACATAGCTGACAATTCACGCAAATTCTTCCACCCGGCGGCTATTAACGAAATGCTCACTACCTTTCTCCCTCAATTAGATGGAACAAAGTTGGATGTAAGAATATTTATCCTTTGCCTCTCTAAATTCCGAGCTGACATGTAATTCCAGACAATTCTTGCATCTGAATTCTACATGACAGCCTTCCTTCCACTATCTCATCCACAGTATTATCTTTCTATGATATTTCGCCTCTGGGAGTCGATTAACTCATATATGTTTGATGAGCGCATGCTGCACTTTATATCGAAATTGGCGGAAATGCACGTTAACCCAGACGTCAGCAATCCAAAAAGGGTTTCTGAAATCCCAGATGATGAAAGGTCAGAGGGTGAAGAACGGCCCAATTGGTCAGACAATACATCTCCTGGCATTAGTGTCTGGTCGGGCCTATTCAAGGACGTTGGTATTTTCACAGATCACGAGTGGAATTTTTTAATGTGCAAATGCCTAGCTTCCATGGGTAAGCGAAAATATACCCAATCAAATAGATTGTAGAGATTCATACCTCATGTCAACAGAAATCCCATTGGCGGATGGTGGATCCTTGACTACAGGTCCTTCAGCCGACAATCAAGTTGGATTTGAAATTGGCCGCCTACCAAAACCCCAATGGCGTATTCGTAAGTATTCAGCCATTCATAATTCTCATGTATGCTCTGATACAAGTATATTAGCTTCTTTGGCTCGAATCATTGTTTATTCTATGGCACCGGATGGATTACCTGTCCCACCATCCAGTCTTCCAACACCCGTGTTCTCTCCGTTGCCTTCAAGGGTCAACACTCCTCAACCTGGAAGCAACAGTATAAGTGACTATCTTTCCGCCCCTCTTCAGAAAAAAGTCCACACCAGGCCTTGTACTTACCTTGGAGGTTCAAGAGCATTGGATTCATTGGCAAGAATGATTGCTTCCACAGAGAGTTTCTTTCATCCCTCCAACTCTGGTTCTTGGACCAATGATGTATGTAAGATACATGTTTGTCGGGTCTAATTCTCATGATCAATTTCAACAGCTAAGCGCATTCATCAAATATATCGTTTATGAATTTAACAAACGTACGTGCATAGCCCTCGTTGTGGATTCATATTTTCCAACATAGACTGCAGGATGGCATGAGGAAGAGAAAACGGATTGCAAAACCCCAAAGGTGAATATACTCCACCACATCTACATGGAAAGATTAAGCATTCTTCTAACATTTTCACATAGAATCGGCGATTGACAAAATTGATGAAGCGAGAATTAGTCAAATCCCTCCGAACTGTGGTTCTACTCGCTATGTTCTCTCAAGATTCAACCACAGTTTCGAATATACAAAGCTGCCTTAAATCTATGAGTGTGATGGAACCAGATCTCATATTACATCCCATCTTAGAACGTGCCGTTCCGTCTTTGGAAGCATTGGTAGAGGTAAGGATGGTACACACTAGCAGATGTCCATCTTTTAACATTCAGTAAAAATAGACGCAACGAACAATTGCTGTTATCAAGGCTCTGGGTGCTGTGGCACCATCGATTGTTTCTCGCGATGTTTATTATCCCGGTGCTAAATATCTTGTTTCCATATTGCAACTACTGATCCCCGGAATCGATTTGGTGAGTTTTTTCTTTTCTTTTTGATGATTTTGCTGAGCCAGCGTGATTCATTACCAGAATGATCCGGCAAAAACTGTGAGATCTAAGATATCCCCTGCACCTGACTCTGTCTGATTTCATGGTTGACAGCTTTGCACGACCTCATTTCTTGTTGAAATCTCTCAATACATCAAAATAGGCGATCTAACCAATTACAATGACCCTCCACCGACGAGTTCTCTAGACTTTGAACCAGCTCTTCCGCCTTCGCGGCCAGCAGCGTCTCTACCTTCGTTTTCTCTTGAAGACCTGGATTCAACAACCACCGAGACCCTACCGATCCTAACCGATGAGGAAGAAGATGCTTTACTGAAGGTCTTTTTTTTTTTTTTACCATATCATTGATTTTCCGGCTAAAGCAAAGCTTTAGGAATCGACGGGCGAGTTCCCGGACTGGGTGACAAATTTCATACGTCGCGTCATTCAGCTCCTGGAAAATCTTCCTGAAGAAGGGCCTAATGGTAGCGCGGGAGGTGCAAATGAAGGTATGATACACAATCATTTTAAAAGAGATCTGAATAAACGTCAGGGTAAGTGCAAGTGATTGATGCGGTTACAAGCGCCTGCAATCAAATTTGCGTCCACCTGTCCGACCAATTGTACGATCTGGTCTTAAATATGGTATTTGACTACGCAAGTATGAATGTTCGAACGAACGCAGTCAGAGCAATCCATCAACTTGTGGAATGTGTCGCCAATGCCGATCCGGTGAAGACTCTTGCGAAGTTCTTCCCTTTTTGTGCCTTGAACATACAAATTGAACTCGAAAATGGTGCCAGTTCACTCCGAACAACGTCTTCATCGTCACCTCTGCCCTCTGATGCTACCTTACATTGGAGTGAGTACTTCATGTAGTTATCGTTTGGTGTGACTGAGAGAGTACATCTAGACCTTGCTATTTTAAGAGGAACTGTTTACAAGTAAGTCCGTCAAGGCTACATCGAGATGATCTGACTGAATGATATTGTTTTAAGCGATGGTCGAGCTGTAAGTGACACACATGCACTATGTACAGACAATTGATTATTTTATAGATTCTCAAATATCAAGAAGAACTTATGTCATTATTACATTTACTGCACCAGAAGGCGCTATCAAAACGAGGATACTCATGGACAGGGAAACTATTGTCGAGCTTGCTTCTGACATTAACTCATACGTACCCTCTGGAAAATAAGTTTGTCAATCCCTCAGATTGGAATAGTGAAGGTAGGTCAACAAGTTGACATTTGGCGCACTAATTAAATTTGTATTGCAGAATTCCGACTCAACCACCATCGCCATTGGGGAAAGTTATTCACCCCCGAAGAGATTACAGTATGTTTTTGTTTTCTTCAGTAAGCTTCAGGACAACACAGAGTTTCAGGTTTCGTGGCATGTGCCGAATACGCAAGAAATTGATTTTGCACTTCGTATATTCCGAGAATTAGTTGAACCAGCACTGGGGTCCCTAGAAAGTTTGTTAAAACCGGGTGCGTAAACGTGCTGTACATGCGAATTGAGTTTCATTCCTTATTCCAGGCGTCGTCCGCGATGCTATATGGCGAAGTGACTTTTGCCGGTAAATTTTTCAACGACTGTTGGTGGTGCAAATATTCACTTAATCATGTTGGTCAGGCACCTTACTATTGTTCGCAATGTCTTCGCCGGTGCTCCGACACTTTGCAAAGAAAATATTTCTCAGAAAGACATCCTTGAGTCAACGTTCACAAGCGATATCCTGTCAGTTCATTCCTTTCCTTTCGTTCGACTTGTTTTCATTGCCTTCGATAGAGAGGAGATTCCAGAAATGATAGCTTCCATCATTCCTATCAGCTCTGGTTTTGCATTGACTGACCCAGAAGACCCGCGTTATCAATACGTGACAGACGTCAGAGCAAGATTTGGTAACTTTCTGCACGATGCCTCCGTTAGCCTGCGTCAGCAGGGGGAAGAAAACACAGTTGACGCCGTGCAAGTGTTGGTAGGTCTTTTGATACTTTAATTTGTGATGCAGCCTCTTGAGACATGTTAGGTGAGATCTATCAGAACGTATATGATGGAATACGGAGACAGTAGGGATAGGTGAGTTTCAATTGATCATGATTTCGTTCCAATTACTGAGTTCTCCACAGCTACTATGTCAACAATGACCAGTACACCGCAGAAAAGAACGTAGCCCGTCAATACGCAGGACAAAAAGTCTGGCCAAGAGCTATTTATATTCGGCGGGCACGGTAATTGCTCTCAGCGTTATCATAGTATTGCGATCAAAGATTGAACAAGTCGTGTCAGATTCTACAACGCGGCACGATTGCACTGGAATTCTATTGAACGAAAACGAGGTCCTGTTGAAGACAAACTTATTGACGACCTAGTGGAGTGGTCGATATGGCATTATCCAATCATCCGACAGTCCGCCCTTGTTTTTACCTTAATGTTGAATACGTGTGTGCTCATTTCCATCTACTAGATCAAGCCAAAGTCACTTGGAATCCATTTGCGGAGTGAGTATCTCCGTTCCACCTCTTCTCATATTTCATGTTCTCTCAGGTCTATGACGGCGTCAGGCGCCGAGCACTGCCGATCCTTTTCAATGCTCTGAAACCTGGCACAGACGATGATCGTATGAAAGGGGCCTTGTGGACAATCAACTCGCCGTCGTTCGGGAAGTATGCCGTTTGTGGTATGCCAATCTACACCAGCATGCCGAGTTCAATAATTCACCTTGAATTTCTTTAGAACCAACACTGGCTAACAGGCTTCTCAAGGAACTTTTTGATTGTCAATATCATGAAAAATCTTCTATCCAAGATTGTGTTTCAACTGTTTTTGAAAACTGTACGTAGCTTTTGATAACAAGAAAAAAAAGTTTACGACGAGGTCCTCTAGGTCTCAATAATTTTGTGGAACCGAACACAATTGTATATAGATTGCATCTACCAGCTGTTGACCACGCAGCAAATCTCTTGCAAGCATCGTTGCGTTTCGACCCCAAAGAACATGGCGTTACACGCCGGGCACGAGACAAGCGTATATACCGCATAGGGCTTCTGAATGAGGCTGGCCGAGAAGCTGTAAGTTCTTCTAGATGTGACATTTGTATTGTCCATGTTTCATTGCTACCACAGACTCGCAACATTCTTGAAATAGGTAATTCATCTCGTACCCACTGGAGATACGGAATCTACGCAATTCGCTGTCTTCGAACGCTAGTGCGTAGAGACTCACCTCTGACGAGGGAACAAATCGTGTACTTTTTGCAAAAAACATACGACGATCATCCCAGTATCGTGAGTTTATATTTAAAATAACGAACCACACTTGACTAATTTTTGCTCAGCGATATGTGAGTCTCGCCCCACGTTCCAAAAATCCGAACTGAAAAGGAGATTTTATCAGTATGCCCAACGAGCAATAATGAAGAGCACGCAGGGTATCAAGCTGCGGACCTTCTGTCGTGATCCTGTCGATTTGGCTTTAGCTCACAATCAAAACCCATTAAAGCAAGCTATCCCAGTTGTCCCATCTGCACAGACTACGGATAACTTCTTGGCACAATACAAGGTCCCAGTGGACCACCACCTAATGGAACGGAAACCGTAGCTATTCGTCTTCACATATATATCCATGTGGCACTGACCGCTATATCCTCTAGAATCTTCTATGACAAGAACCCACCGGGTTGGCTAGTGTGGAACAATTCTATCGCATTGTATATGCAGCCGCATTCCTCAGAGTCCACCTTTCAACCATGGGAATCGGCAAGTGAAGATGCCATTCAGGCCGTTCGGGAAATCACTACAGGTTCAGAATACTGGGAGAACTTATCAACCTACTACTCCGAGGAGAACCATGAAACTACCATCATCCAAGATAATGTTTCCTGTGTCAAATCTATATGTGAGAGACGTGTTATATTCTTAAATTGAATGCTAAATCATGCTGCAACTAGTCCAACTCCTTGAGGACGAGCCATTCAAAGCACTGCGACCCGTTCTCGATCGATTAATATCTGACAAGGATCAAGATAAGCAACGAGCGGCGGCGGAATTTTTGGCAGGTGTTCTGGGAGGTGTGTTTCTTTCAATTCTTGATCTGTTTATGTAGCTAAGTACACCACCTGTGAAGCCTCCAAACACTGGCCAACTCAGAAACAAGATGCTTTATGGACATGGTTCACTCCACACATGTCAACAATATTTAGGAAAAACATCAAATCTGACACATTATCGATCTGGACTTCGTTCCTCGAGGTAATTTACTACGTATATCTTTCTTTATTGGGAACCATCTAACCTTATCCCATAGTATATGTTCTATCACAAAGACCCCCGACGCCTTCAACCCCTTGTAGATTTCCTTCTGGACGCTTTTACCAATCTCGATTTCAATGCAGAGCTGTCTTTCGATGCTGTCAAGGTCATAGCACTTTATAGGGCATTCTTCGAAGAATTAGGCCGAAAGTTTATGCCATGGGTAGATGCCACAGTCGACCGTTCGTGGGTGGAGATTCATAGCGAACACGATGACGTGAGGACTATATTTGTTAGACTTCTGGGGGTCTATGTTTGAACATGCATATGATAGGTCAGAGCGTTTATAAGTGAAATCTTAGCATTTTCCCAAAACATCAAGGCGAGTCACCAATACTACTGTCTTGTATCACGCCATAATTTCTCTTTCATAGTGGCGTCCTCGACCATCTATTCCGACACCTGAGGTGTTCGTACAAGAATGCCATATGGCTCCAATGGATAATGACATCATGAGCATGCGAGGGACGTTCCATCAAGGGAGGATAGAAGAATTAGTCGGAAAGTTCAAAGAATGGCGTATTGCACGTGTTCCAGGGGTTCGGGCCTTTCAATCATCTTATGATAGGTGTGACCTGTTCACTTCCAACATGTGAAAAAGCTGACTGTCTTTAGAGTCGGGGTTACGATATGCAAGTGGCTCTATCAGTCGGTCCACGATTTGCATGCGATCTCAACTTTTGACTATATTCTACCACTCATGGTGTGTGTATTTTTTCTTCCGATGCGAGCTGCTCTTAACACTTGTTTATAGCACGAACTTTTCCGGTTTACGGAAAGTGCGTGTAATTTAAAGACATCTCATAACTTGCTTGCTAACAAGTGTACCATAGTCAATGACAACAACAACCTCGCATCGCGAGCAAGTAGCCTCTTAGTCCGAATGTGCGGAGTCACACCGCCCGTCCCCCTTATTAACCCTATCTTAGAAGCCATCTTTGACACTATACAAAACTCTCCAGTGAGCGTTTCTTCGAGTCAAGTATTGAACATCCTTTTTATTTTCAATGATTTAGTCTTGGAGAGTTAGACTCAAGGCTCTGCCATTAGTTCAAGGTGCATTCACATTTCATCTGCAAATTCGTCTTCATCTGATTTTCGAAACTCAGTGTTTTATTTCCGCCATCTACCTTTGATCAGCGAAGTGAAGATTGTGGAAATGCTCGAGGTGAAATTATTGCGTAGCAAGTTGTGACGCACCTTCTGACCACCACAAAGGTATTATGCAGATGTCTCGATGATGAGATTGTAGAAGTAAGAGAAATGGCAGCTGTGTGAGTTGTGCGGTGTACATCTAATATGACGGAAATCTGATTCATGTTGGTTCTAGCACACTATCTGGCATCCTGCGATTATCGCCGCGACGCAGTGTTTTAACATTGAAGGTGAATGCAACATGAATAGAGACTTTTCTCAACGCTGACTGCGGAACTTACTCTAGGATCGCTTTGTCCGTTTACTCAAAAATAGTCATATTCCTGGACGTCAAGATCCTGGATATAACAAAGCGATACGACAACGACACGCAGCCATTCTGGGAATATGTGCATTAGTGGATAGCTTTCCCTACACGGTGGAGAAGTGGATGCCGGAACTCCTCACAACTATACTAGCGGAACACACTTATGACCCGGTAGGTTGGGCCGCCTCAAAAAACATCATGATTCAATACTGATATCTTGAAATGCGCGTCTCTCAGATTCCCATATCGACGGCTGTCAGAAAGTGTGCCGGCAACTTCAAACGGACTCATCAAGATACATGGCATGAAGATTCCAAGCGCTTCGACGAATCCCAGCTAGCGGCACTATCGACACTCCTAACTGGTTCATCTTATTGTATGTTTATACCTCGGTAAAATATTTATGTACTTTGCTGAACCTCTTCTACTTAGATGCGTGATTTATTTGAAAATATCTATCTAATGATTATTGTGCTGCAAGTGCTCACATCGTAACTCTCATGTAATCGTCAGGAAATGGGTAATAACACGGACTAAAAACTTGTACAGGAAAAATAATAATGGATAGTAGGTATATAGAAGAATCATCCCCCTCATGAAGAAAGGTCCATGGTCGTGATCTTGACGTGTGTGTATACGGGTTGTGTGTTGCGTTGACGTTTTAAAATAAATATGCCCATGATTTGGTGACGACCAAGTATGTAACAGGTTGCAACAAAAGCGGCAACCAAGAAGAATCCTACACACGCAGATGGGGTATCTGGTTCTGCGGTGACAAGTACTGAGAACTCGAGTGTGGACTTGAGCTTGAACTGCCAGGGGTCATCAGTGCTTCCCCATCTTCCAGCCGAGCTTCAATATTTGCGATACCAGGTTCTGTAGTCTCGATCCCATCCGCATTTCCGGCCCTTGCGCCGGCTGAAGGAACCATATCTATGGGTGCTCGAACACGATTCTCGTAACCCGACTTGACGCGGTTGTTAGTGACAGATTCACTACGTAATACATAATAACGGTCTCAGAGACAAACCAAGAATGGTTTAAGCAATGAAGACGTACCGAATTTCCGCGATTAGGTCGTCAATGGCGTACCATGCCAGCGGCCCGTACGCGACTCCTCTCCACCATCCTAGGAGATCACCTGGACCGATGTAAGCATGGGCGTGAAGATGATCTGTGACGGGTATCTTGTTATCTTTGAACGGAGGTGTTATGAAGCCAATTCGGAACTGGTTGCTTGCACTTTGTAGAGGGACGGGTGGGGCAGCCGTAGAAGGTGTGACTGGTGTAGATGCAGGGAGGAGAGAGGCAAGTAGGCGAGTCGCCAAATTTCGTACATTTACAAGCAGGGGCAAGTCGGAGGAAGACTAAGAAATAAGCAACGTAGTCAGAATGAAGAGTCTGTAAAAGGCGGTCATTCAGATGCACGTCGTACCAGTGTATATATTGATGGTACATGAAGACTGTGGGCCCAAACATGAGAACTTCAAGAGAGAAAGAAGAAGATGGTGGCATACTTGAATGCAATGATGATGTGTCCTTTAGACGAGACTGGATTGGCCTTTTCTCTGTAGGCAGTGAAATTGTCGTCCCGCCAAAGGACTTCTGCCTGGGTTGAACCTGGGGGAAAGGAGGGCGAGCGGGGGGAGTTTGGGGTAGTGTGTGACGCTGTTGCGACTATGCTGCACATGGGGCAGCCTGCTTTGGGGGCGAAAGAGGCCATTGGCGGTGGTGAGCTGGTGGTTGTTCTTATTCTGTTCATCCCCGCAGCACAAACTCTCCAATGTCTCCCACGTGACCCCTGTTCATGTCGACCTTCACCCTCGATCCTCACCATGTTTCCATCGATATCTTCGACAACTTCAGGGCCGATTTGGACGACTATAATGACAGGCGCGAACGATTGATCAAGGTGACAGAAAAAATTCCACCGCTCAACACTTTCTAATCCACTTGTGTCGCATTTATCTAGGCGAGCAGAGATATCACCAACCTGTCCAAGAAAACCATTTTCCTTCTCCATCGCATCGCGCAAGGAAGCCATGACCCAAACGAAGACAGTCATGTACTTGCAAAGAAGGCTGCACAGGAAGGATATGCTAAACTTCGCGAAATTCAGACCCTTTACTCCCATCTACGGCCAGAACTCGGGGGAGACAAGTTTTGGAGATATCAGCGTCAAGTATCCCCAGGACTGCAAGAGTATATCGAAGCTCTGAGCTTTGCCCATTATTTGGACCATGGAACATTAATCACTTTTGATGAAGTCCAGCATACCCTCATGGACGCTCAAGGTGTCGTGAGTCTCGTCTACGGTCCTGCTTCGCGATTCAAATCATTGACGTTCAAAGGGCGTTGCAGTTCTTCCCGTTGACAATCTCCGACTATGTGCTTGGTCTTTCTGATCTGACCGGAGAGCTTATGCGCTTTGCAATTTCTGGGATCGCGCGTCGAGGGGGACGAAAAAAGGCCCAGGATGTATGCACATTCGTTCGGGGGTGCAAAGCTGGTAGGCTCGGTCGTGTCTCTATACCAACGTCGTGTTTATGAACACAAATATATGCTCTCAGATTTCGAACGCATGACCCCCTACATCCGAGAATTGAAGAAAAAACAATCAGTAACCAGTCAGTCGCTTGAAAAAATAGAAGATGGTGGGTCGCACAGCTTTCCTTTTTGAATCTAGATTCTTCTTGTACTCAGGACTCCATGTCGTTCATGATAGCTGCGTACACTATAATGGTCAGAACATCGGAATACGATCTGTCTCCTGAAATGCTCGATGACATTGTCACCCAATCCATCTCGAGTTATATAGGCACAGGCCGCCAGCCTAGCCGTCGTGGACGAGGTGATCGCATGAGCGATGACGAAGACGAAGACATCTAGACATGCAGACATAGTAAATATTCCCGTTAGCCTTGACCGTATCACTGGTTTGACCCCCCTTCATTTTGACAGATGAAACCCGAACGAATTGCGCACATATAGTTCCTCCTTTCCGAAGAAGAAAACATCCATTATTGTAATTCCAGTCCACTGGGTGCCACTGAAGCTTGTCAGAGATGGATGGATGGTATTGCAGAAGAACCGCCGCATATTTCGAAATTCTCTCATTAATGTAAAATTGAGGGCACGGATATTTGGTGTACACACATTGCGGCCAATACATTTATTCTATCTGCGTTGCACCCTTGCACCCAATTACGAAATACCGTCGAGAACTTTTGTGAAGGAATTCAGAGTTACATTTTCCCCGGGGCTCAATAAAACGGCACTGTTTCACATCATGATTTGAGATAGGTACAGGAGTATGTAAATGTCCATAGCAAATATTCGAAAGACAAGAAAAAAGGAAAACGTAACAAGCCTAGATAGATTGAAAGCAATGTGTATCAGACATCCTGACGCGTGTAGAGGTCAGGTGAGAGGAACCTAATGTACAAAAATATCGTTGACAATGTCCCGATCTATCAGACGCATTCATGGCTTGTAGTATAGAGCACCTGTCTCTCGACCGCGCCGACACCTTGGAACGACTTCGACTAAGCTCAGACGCCACCCTCCAATGGCGATGATATGCTAATGCTTTTGTTGTTACCATTCGCCCCCAAGGCTAGTTGATACCGAACAAGATATGATATGAAAGTGATAGGATTCAATCGCTCTGAATGGCCAGGATTGGCAAAGAAGGTCTGAAGTTGGGTAAATGTGCAAGTCAGCGGACCGCGCTCATCGATGGAGCTCACTGCACCCTCAAGTTCTGTTTTTAGAGACGGGGAAGTGTCTGTGGAGGCGGCAGCATGGTCGATCAGATTTTCGGAAGTTGCATCTTCGGAAGGAAGTGGTATAAGTACTATATCCACCGAGCCTAGCTTGTACCCCACTCTGCCAAGGTGGTCCTGGGCAGATAATAGTAATTCTGCATAGAAGTTGTCAGTTCCTTTATCCAAGCTAGTTGATGGGCAGAAGTGGCCAAGTTCCACGTCGTGCGTCGGAGCTAACAAATCCGGGTAATCTGAACTTTGTTCTGTAGATTCTGTGTTAATTTTGGTGACTGTGGTGGTATCTGCAGCCGGGGTCTCGTTTGAGGAAATTTGCTCCTTGGTCTGCTGCTGCTGCTGCTGGAAACCATTCTTCGAAACTGCTGCGTTTTCGACGACATCATTTGTCAGAGATGTAGTATTGACCTTATTCTGCGATTGTTCTTTGACTTGCGACGAAGATCTTTTGGTCCTGTGAGACCATAAAATATGGCCGAAGAGGATTCGAATTAGGGCATTGAATGAGGCGACTATATATCTGAAAACCCAAACATTGACCTCTCGAGGGACTGAAGATGTTGGGTCCTTTCCGAGAGAAATATGCGGCTCTGCCTGAAGCTCAGTTTGATCAGGGCCCTCGGGGCGTTCATGTGATTCATGACGGATTTCCTCCACGCTCGACAGTGTTAGGTTGTCCATTGATGGTCCTGCGACTATGCTAACAATCTGAGGTAAAGGTGGAGATGGCGGAGGAGTAGGAAGAGTGTTTGGATTACAAGGAAGAAACGGTGCGGGAATACTTCTGTGTTGAATTAAGGCTGCGGCACCCCAACAGCCACGTAGAATGTGAGACTTCTTGATGTGCAACCTGTAGATGGGCGTGATAACGAAGTCATTTCCAGCAGTATCGAATTCAAGGTATATCATTCGCGATGCAGCCGGACCCAGGTTGAAAATGTGCAATTGGCTTTCGTCGCGACGGATGACCGCGAATTCTTCCAAGCCGGGCTGTTCAATACCATGAGCTAAGCTAGAACTTGCCAATTTCAACACAGGTTTGAGGTGGTATGTAGACCATAACGGTATGCCAATAACGTGTGCTGGGTAGACGGTGGATGGAGCGGATGAAAAGACTACAAACTGCCTCTGCGCATCACTTGCTACGACATTCCATCCATCCAAATTGTTGTCGCGGAATATCTGTCTCATGAATGACTCGGGCTCTCGGGTACTATCGTTGACTTGAAGGCAGATGGTGCCTGGTCCCGAAACATTTACAGAACCATCTACCGAAACGGAAATCTTTGTGCCAGCAGATGCGGTCAGAATATAAGTGGGACAAAGTGCCAGGAAACACTTTGTGGTATCCGGCACCAAGATGACGACGGAGGCGCCTCGTAGGTCAGTCATAACCCTTCCCATACATAATCCGCGTGAGGATATATAATGGAAAGAAGTAGTGGTATGTAAACGCACCTGTCTCGACCCAAAGCCCATATGCGAAATTCAGTCGGATTCCCCAGTTTCATTACTTCTACGATACAGCTTCGCTCTTCCACTCTTTGGAAGTAGCATCGTCTTGCTGAATCCAAAGACCATGTATCCGGAAGGACGATGCCTTTGAGTACTCTGGATTCAGATGGGCGTAAAACCAGACACCCATTTTGTCCGAAGGCACCCAGCCAAGTAATGCGCCCCGAAGAATAAACGATGCGATAAGTGAAGGAAATTTGATGAACACCATCTTCCAGTGGTGGTATAGGGACAAGAAGATATAGATTGTGAACCTGGTTATCCGAGACTAGTGGAATAGTTCGCAGCGACAGAATATATGCGCCTGGATATAATCGATTTGCTGCCTCTTCTTCGAGGAACATTTGTTCAGCCCATGCGCCGTCGTCATTGCCTTCACGGGGAATGTCGGACCATAGTTCTAAGTGGCCACCGTCGTTAGAGATTTGGGCATACTCGCATGCATTTACTTGAGCGGTGAACAGCAGTGGAGTTATTTGTCTCTGCGGGAGTAGAGCATATGTCGTTAAGGAAATTGTTTCACCGAGAGGAGGATTGAACGTTATGGTCATAGGATCAAGCCTGAATGCGCTGGATGACAGTGAGCAGACAAGAAACGGATTGTGAACGAGACCAGGATGCTATTGTTATTGGCCGTTCAACGGGCGCAGGAGACTTAAAATCTGACGTCATGACCAGGCCAGGCTTCAGGCCTGGGGTCTATATACCGGCTTGAAGTTTCTATCAGTAACGGCTTGCTCACCGCAGTTATCACCGCGCTCTACCTCTGCGCCGTCGAGCTGTATGTGTTGGTCGAGGGATAAGCTCGACGTCGCTATCTTCGTATGTTGGATCTTCCTCTACAGTATCATCGTGATTCAGCCAGGATTCTGGTGCATCAAAGACGTGTATCGCGCCCAGAGAAATGATGGATCTGCTTCTCTGGGGTAGTATTGTCTTTGATTTGTCTTTCTTCCCTGCTCCGTTTCGCCATGCTCTGTCGAAGTCGAAGTCGGTACATTTTCCTAAAAAGAAAAGAAGAGACCTACGTCTTGCGAGCGTTCCATTCTTTGTATTTTTGACCGCTTGTTTCCCATTCTTTCATTCCACTCAAGGCAAGGGCTAGCACATGCTTTTCGACTATATTATCCATAAAAATATTGGGTATCATCGGCGTTGTTACATCCAGTGTTTTGCGACAACAAGGGCATCCTTTGTTCACCTACACGCCCAATGTTACTATTAGCTGCGAAAAAAATATTTGAACTGTCACTTGCATTTTGGATATTTTGATGCCATTTCCAACCGCAATCACCACAAAAATTATGACCACATGGGTTCCCAACATGAGAGGCCACGCTGGAAAAAAGGCGATTTCACTTCTTCGGTCGTTCGGAATCGAGATGTAGAACGTACAATAAATCGCAACATCTGGGGATAAAGCGGTTTGAGCCTGTCTTCCTACGTCTACATCACGCGACGTTCGTGTACTTACATCGGACATGTCAACTCTTCTTCATAAGCAGAAAGAATCAGCTGCAAATTGTCAGCAGCCTTCTCTTTGCCTTTACTTCGCAGCGTGATAGGATGTGATAAGTCGCTCAATCGAGGCCTTTTGTTGGGAATATCAGAAACGTGTTCGCCATTTCGCTTCAGATTAATATTGATATCCTGAGTGGACGAAGCTTCAAGGACGGGGAGTTAACACTTTTGTCTGTTCTGAAAAATGTTGAAAAACTCGCCTATACTTGCATCTGAGGTAAGATAAAGATAGGAGCCTATCAGTCAGCGTCGTGGCGCTAAGGTTGAATGCTTACTTTGAAGTTGATGAAATTGGCTCTGCTCTTCATATGTCTGATTGGATTGAGTCAGTGGCGTAACGGCTGGAGATTCAAATGAGGGAAGAACTTTTGGGAAGTAGAACTAAAACAACTTACTTCGAGAATTCTGTTCAAAGCCTGCAACAACAATCAGCAGCACATTCAGGAAGAACATTGTGCGGAGCATCCGAATATAGGACCAACTCACTTGAGGATGTAATGTTCTGCACTTCAATCGCGCGCGGAGGGCCTGCATCGAAACTTTAGTCTTCTCATCTGTCACAAAGACGAAGGTGTTCATACCGGAGGTTGAGGCCGAGGGTGCCATAGATCCAGTGCGGATAAGTGTTTCCTCCAAACGGTCAAGTTCCGCAAGAAAAGCGGTATCCATCTCCATGTCATCAGAGAAATACATGCTAGAATCATTGGATTCAGGTATGCTGGGCATAGCGGGCGAATTTAGAGGTGCTGAAGGCTCAGGGCCAGGATGCGTGCTGGCCGGCGCCTGAGTTGTGGCAGTACTTGGAGGTGTTGGCCCAAGAATCTGTGCCCAGTCAACGTCATGTATATCTGCAAAGTCGTCTGGAAGGTCGTCAAATTCGTTGTGAGACATTAAAGAAGAGTACAAAATTGCAGAGGGAGAACAAGTAGTTTTTACGTCAGACATGCCCGTTCTGAACACAAGCCAAACAGTGCCCAACAGAGTGATTCGCGCTTGTCACGTGCCTATAACAATCATTGATTAGGAATCCTACTAGTACTAGTATTAAAGAACACTGAACAGATACTGTAAACGGTAAGTCAATAATGTACAATTCACCTGCATTTTATCGTTATGTCCTACTGACATCGTCTCCATTGAGGCATATCATGCCTGACACTTACTGGTCTTCCGCCTGCATGGGCTATTTTACAGTCGTTGCAATAAGCTTTTCCATTGTGCGATTAATTTTGTGATCAAATGTGGTTTATGAATTTGCTATTTTATAAATATGCACAAAAGCGCAGCACTGGATAATGTCAGATCCCTTGGCGGTAGGACTACCTGACGACTTTGAGACATCATCGGACCATCCGATTTTGTATGCAATGGCTGCAAGAGCCTTCGCTGAAATTAGCCCGTAAAGTGACACCCAAAGTTTCAAATTGCATACCAATCATACCAAATTTTATTTGTTTCGTTGATGACTAGTGTTTAATCTGGGTAATCTGGTGCAATTAGTCTTTGAATGTGGCACTTGCCATGATTACAGCAAGTTTGTTTGCTGCTTGCTCACTACACAGTCTCTCCCTACAAAGATGTTGGAAACCTATAGTTAACAGCTTAGATCATGCTCAATCTCCACTCTTCCTGAACACCCGGCTTGGTTTATCTTCCCCTTCCCCATACAGCTAAGATAATCATATTTTTGACTATGTAAACGCCGTCTGACTCTTGACTCTTGAAAGAAGCTCTGCGGCGCCAAGGACTCTATTTTTACGCTGGCCTGAGCCGAGTCTAATAAAGCGGCGTGTCACTGATAGCAATTCAAGCGTGACAATGTTTATTTTTATCTCTGTCACTTTTCTGTCACTCAAAAGCCGATAATTGGTGTCCTGCGGGCTTCCTGCTGTTCGTTCATGTATACCCTTGAGCCAAGATAGTCGTATATCATGTCGCCATTCGACGTGTAGATTTGAGTTATGTGCAGTCCGGGATTACCGGACTATTCTCCCTTTCCGCTCAACATTCCCATTCAAACCCGGTTACAGGTGTAACCCGCCACTCCAGGTAGTAAAAAAAAGTTCCCTCCCCGTTCATTTATCGCTACCCTGCTATCTGCTTTTCAACTCGCTTGCGACCAGGAGTCAACCCACATTGCTCCTAGTATGATACACGTCTGGCATCACAAGGAAAGAACTGCTTTTTCTTGGCCTATCATCGATCCTATGGCCATTATTCCCTTGGCCATAGCTCCTCTCTTTTTTGCTCTGCCTTGGAATACCCGTCCGTATGCTCGTCGAGTGGATAAAGATAACTCAAAATGTTTATGAGCATGAGACCTTTCCAAAGTCTTCCTCTTGGCGGCATCCATGCAATTATGACGAAGTTCTCGCAGCCGCTGGCCCTCAGTCTAAATCGGCGACTGCGGTTCATGTCGTTTATTTCACGAAGACACCCTGCCCGCAGCAAAATTTCAAATACAGCAAGTATCCGCCCAGGCAGATAAAGTTACTCATTCGCATGAAGGCTTGACACTTCCACATAATGCGATAACGCAATCAAAAAGCCCAGGAAAGCGACAAAAATAGGCCAGCGTAGAACATGTGAGTCGAACCAGGGGGCTGTTTTCCGAGCAATCCGTGAAAACAACCCACCCGGTGGTCCCCCCGTGGGAAGTAACTAAGCGACGTCAGAGATGGTCACAATCA
>MU155533.1:0-24762 GCA_015484465.1 Pholiota conissans
ATGCATAGGAGCGAGTTGGGCGGAAGAGAAAGAAGAGGAGTGAGCGGGGTGTTCTGCGGGATGTGCATAGAGTAGAACGGATAAAATAGAGAGGTGGTGGTGGTGGTGTGTTTCGTATCTGGGACTCCAGTGCAAGGAGTCGAAGAGGATAAGGGATACATGGGGGGATACATGGATGAAAGCAATAGTGAAGCAACTGTTCTGCTCTCGATGACAGAAAGCCTCGGAACGGAACACACGTTGAGCATAAAAGGCTCATACTCATGCTCTTCATGCGGCGCAGACATGAACCCGCATATAATAACCACCAAAAAAAGGCAAAAATAAAAACGAAATAGCCACTCACATCCTGATTTGCGTACTCGACAAAAGCATACCCGCGTGGCTTTCCCTTGAGCAGGCCCGTCTTGTGGAACAGCCAATCGAGCTTTGTGATCTTGCCGAACTTGGAGAACACTTGCAGGAGCGTGTACCTAACAATTGGGTGCGTCACGATGTGTGCGATACGGAGGGACTGCTGAGACTCACTCATCGACAGAGGGGTGGAGGTTGCCGACGTAGAGACGGTCTTTCAGGAGCGGGCGTTGTTGCTCGGACAGCGAGGGCATGTCAAGCTCTGCTGAGGGGGCGGAATCATCTTGGGTTGGATAGAAGAGGTGAGAGTCTGGGCTGTGTGGGGGTGCGAGGTCGTCGAGGGTGATGGTGCTACTGCTCGCCATTCAAATCTCAGCTTGAATCCTCAGCACTCCTCCTTTTAGGTGCGCTTGTTTATGCAGAATGTTATAAATAACATTTCAAAATTTGACAAGCATTAATGGGGTAGTGGTAACCTGGGTCGTTGCCATATCGAGTGATAAGCTCGACCCGCCGGGGGTTCGATTCCCTCTTAATGCAGTCTCTTGTGTTTAATAACTTTTGCCCTCGTCAATCAGTTCCCAGCCACATTTTTTTAAATCAGCTTTCGGGCAATTCAACGGTGTACTATGAATAATAAAATTGATGCTGCTACTCTATGTACACATAGCTGCCACCCTTTGTAACTCATTCAAAACCGTGATATAAACCGGTGCCACCAGCCACGATTCTTCTCCAGATCAGGGGTCGTTGAGCGGGTAAAACTGAAGCAAAGAAAGCGCTTCCTAAGAGATGAGGGGTGCATAGACAAAGAGGGCGGGGGTGATCGCTGCAATGGCGGCGAAGCAATTGTAAGCGGCAAAGTGACATGCTGTCGTGAGGATGGCGCAGTGGAGGCGGGCTGCGAAGAAGCAGAGTTGGCGATATCCTCGGCGCTATCCGTGGGAGATGGATCGGGAGATGGAGCAAGCAGAATATCTCGACTGGTGTCGGAAGGCCACCGTGCTGCGACGAGTGTTCCCCTCCCCCTGATATCGCGATCGAGGATAAGCAATTTTATGGGCAATTGCGCAGAGATGCCCTCTCCGTTATTGTAGTCCATCAAATTGATTGTGAGCGTCTTGTCTGCATCAGGTCGACCCACATAGCGCGCGCCGAGGTCATTGTCCCCACTGTAGACACGGAATTCATAGTCTACATTGGCGACCGCACATTTGAGCGTAACCAATGCGATTCGGGAGTCGTGCGTCGCATCAGCAGGCATTAGCGTCCAGCTAACGCTCCCTGCGCGAACCTCTTTCGCATATTGCGATTCCACGTTCCCGAGAGGCTTGTTGCGCGGGTTCCACTCCACCGCCAGGAACTCCCTCCCATTTCCAGAGTCGGTCGCGAAGACTTTGATGTGCGTCGAGTCGATGATACCAAATCCTTCATTATATTCCAGGAAATTGATAGTTTGGGAACCGTCTGGATTGCGCTCGTAGGTCTTTCGCACTCCGAGATCGGACGTGCCTTTGACGACGCGGTAGGTATATTGTTTGTCGGTGGGGATGAAGAGGAATGTTGTACTGTTCACATACATGCTGCCTCCCCAAGGGACGTGTTCCCATTGCGGGGGCAGACTTTGAAAAATGTCCATCCAGAGTTCGTCCTTAGGATCCGCGGTGGTACTAGAGTTCGAGCCGTCCGTGTCGTTAGGCGACTCTTCGATCTGCCAAGGCTGCCTTTTGCTTGTTTGTGTACCGAAGGAGTTATTTGCTGTTACACTGCTGTTCCAATTCCAGGAATTTGCAATGGATGAATGAGATGCGAGCAGACTCTCGTCCACTTCTATAACTACGATAGTGATTGTCAGAAGACAAAGACAGATAAAAGGACAAAAACCCACTATGTGAGATAGAGATGCCGCCAGTGCTTGACGAGTTCAGAAAATTAACAACCTGATCGGCAGTAGGACGAGATTCCGCGTTATGAGACCAGCATTGTCTCACTACAGCCCAGACTTTATCGTCGGAGAGACCACTGGGACGTTCAGGTCTAGAGCCGCTTGTCACAAGTCCGCTCAGCACGTTGAGCAATGTCTCGCTAAAAGGCGTCTGGCCGCTGTAAATCTGTGTGTATTGACGTCGACACTAAACACACGGTGCGAAGAGTACACCATATTTACCTCCCAGATGGTCATGGCCAAGGAATACACGTCCGACGCCTTATCAGGGCGCGATCCGGAGTGTACTTCAGGTGCCATCCATGCCATAGTACCGCGTGGTTTGTTTTGCATCTCGTTCGAGTATGTAGATAGGTTGCGGATTTCGTTCATGACAATGGACAGACCGAAGTCTGTAAGGAGTGCTCGGTGCTCTCCGCTGATGAGGACGTTCATCTGCGAGAACGTATGTCTGTCAGCCGTAAGTATCATGACTGGGGTACGACTGGACCAACCCCTTTGATATCTGCATGCACAATGGATTTACTGTGAAGGAATGCCAAACCTACGGCGACATCGCAAGACTGCGAAGAAAGAACGTAAATGTGGATGATCACTAAGACTCAAGCTAGCACAATGCTGACTCACTATTCTAAACCTGTCTGCTGTTGGATTCTTCCGAAGGAAATCCCGAACATCACCATCTGGGCAGTACTTCATCACCAGAAATGGCTGAATCGAAATTGTGTTAAGTAAAAGAATCGAGCCTGCGATGTCCCAAAACGTACAACATCAGCATCTGGACATGCACCGTATAGGGGAAGTATGTTGTCGTGTCGGAGGTCTGCCCTGACAGTAGTTTTCGCGGGTATTAGTAGCGTCACAACAGAGGTGAAAGAGAGAGTACCAAAGAGATACTTCATGGTTTATCTTCTTGCGCATGTCGGTGGTAATTGTCTTTGCCTCGCTGGGATGCATGCGCTTTATACCCACACACTACAACGATTCTGAGCAGCAGACGGTGTTGAAAACAATGTAAACTTACTGTACCCTGCCATTCCCCAAGATAAACTTGTCCCGATGCCCCATTCCCAATTGGTCGGTGTAAGTGGTGGTCAACACTCAAACTGCTGAGAATATAATTTGGGAATTTCAAGTCTGATTTTCTGTCCGAACGTCTGCGAAGCATTTCATCCGCAGCCTGCAGGAAGCGATCTTCTGGCGTTGGGTCTTCGTTGACAGGAATGTTTTCAACATGCTATGAAATTTAGATTAGTCTTGTTATACGTTCGAAAGCGCATCAAACATCAAACCCTAATGATGTTGACTTCAAGCTCTTCTGTTCGCCTATATACACCGCCGCGATCTTGGATGGCCTCCAACAACCGATCGTCGTCCTGTGAAAGGTAAAACAGGTGCTGTGCCAGGTCTTCCTTGTCTTTCTTTTGAGCGATTGCCAAATCAGACTGGAATTTCTCTTCGTTGATCTGTGAAAAGTCGCAGAAGTTGAGTATGTGTTCTCCATAAAACAACGCTGTCCTTGACCGACCTGGAAGGCTTGATACACCTCTAGAACCTTCTCCTGCGTGATTCGGACCTGATTTTCGAGCTTCTCTGTATTAACGACGCACCACAGAAAACCTTTCTGTGTCAATACATCGAAAACGCCTCTCACGGCATCAGACGCACTGTAAGATAACTAGATCTTAGTAACGTTGAATCCAACTTCCAGGGACACGTACGATTTCGCATAATCCATCCCTCTTGTCGAAGGCAACTCGCTACCCTTGAGACCACTTGCTTGCTTCGATATCTGGTCCACAAATTCACGGCAATAGGACAGAAGAACTATGGCTTGCTCCTTCCGTAGACGAAGAGGGCCGCTGAGATGCTCCGCGGGCGAGAGGACTGCCTGCAAATGATCGGTGGATACGATTGTTTGCGCGACAATCTCAGACATGGTGGTGATTAAGGAGAAGAAAATGCGACTCCAACGTGTATTACATGGCTCCCAGATACCTATGCATATGCTTTAGCGCCAACGGGCGTTCCCGCTGTCATGCCAAGTCAATCAAGCTCATAATAGATTTGGAGCAACGAATTCGGCGAGCAGTGGGACGATCCGCAGGTCGACGTAGCTAGAGATTTGTGGCAGAGGTACTGGATGTAGAAAGCGGCAGCGAGAGTTGATCAAGAGGAAAGAACCTGATCATGAAGTCGTTGCTTCGAAGTTCAAAATTCACACGATCCGATACATTCTTCATCGATTTATCCCGGCCCCAACCGCTACATATCGTTAATATCTATCTTGGCCAGTATCATCCGACAGGTGGAATTCTTGCATATCAGATGTGTAAGTGGAGGGAAAGGCGCACAGCATCTGATAAAATCATAAGGCCCTATTCGGCAAAAAATCAGAGGCAGGTTAGGTTAGGTTAGGTTTATGTTAATCTGCGGCGCTGGTCAGGCGAGGGTTAGTCACAGATATGTAACACATAGTCACTCGCATGTCACATCATCATCAGATAAGCGCTTTCCATCTGTTTTGTGTCCCATTCCTTCAGTTCTCTCGAGTTATCTGGTCTAAATCATGGCGCGAACACATAGGCCACTAACAGCTTGCACCTCACACCAAACTTCTGCACAAAAGCGCGCAGAAAAACGAAAGAAAGCTGCTCTTTGCATGCTGGGAGCTATTTCTGGAGTTGCTACTGTCGTCTCACACATTGCGCCCTTCTTTGTCAAGCAGCCGATGCATACATCTATTCTTACTGGCCAAGCATGGGTGGAAGAGCTATTGAGAGGCATGGATTACTGTTCTTTGGTATATTTATATAATTGATTCTGAATTCATCTATTCTGCATGATAGGACATCCTCTTCGCTTTCAGAGGATTATGGGAATAAACCGCTTTGTTTTTCGAAAGCTGGTCTCTGAATTAGAGAACAGAACTTGGCTATGCCCAACAAGATATGTAACATCTGAAGAGCAAGTTGCAATCTTTCTCCGCATTGCTCGTACTGGCCAAGGAAATGCAGAGATGCAGGAGCGCTTTCAGCGCAGTGGGGATACAATTTCAAAGTGAGTTATCCTATGTCCTTGTTTCAATTTCCATGTCTCAGATTCTGATCTATTCAGATGCTTTCACCGTGTGCTCAATATGCTGGTTTCAAAGCCACTTGGTGAAATTTTTGCGCTTCTGTAAAGTTAAATTAAGCTTGCTCGTCATTTACAAGGCCAGTACTGAGGCTGCTCACCTCAAGAAATCCATCCCATACTTCATCTGATGCAGTGACCAACTGCTTTTCATGGTTCCACCCAAATCCCGAAGCATTGCGAAGAGTTTTGACCTGCACATACGACTTCTTGAGCTATTTTCAAAATATTGCATCAAAAATAGCCATTTAGACTTATATAAATATCTATTAGAAACACATACTGCCGTGTATCGAGTCTTGCAGCTGTCCGAGGTCTTTCTGGCTCCACCACTATGGAGTTGTGTTCCTGAGAGCGCCTTTTCTGCTGCCTTCCATGCATCTTCATGGAAGCTGCCATTGCTCGTCATGCGGCCATCAGCTTTCTCCCTTTCGAGACACTCGAGGAGCATCTTGTCGCAGTTTACGTTCCAGGCAGTACGCGGCGTACGCGTTGCAGACTCAGAGCTGTGTTCATTGTTCTCCTTGTCTGCGGAGGTGTTGCCAGAGGGAGCCATTAGTAGTATAAGATAGATATAGATTAGATTTAAAGAGTGAAGCAGAGATATAATATGGTGGACAGTAATGACAGACGCGTTCAGCGCGATGATGGATGGGTGACACTGTGAGTGACACCCGTATACGCGTAACCCTTAGCCCAACAGTCACCCACGTGTTTACCGAACACCGAATTAAGTCAGGTTAACTGACTTAACCTAACCCTAATCCGCGAGTTACAATCTCCCCGCCAAATTCCTGACTTAACCCGCCGCTAACTTTTTTGCCGAATAGGGCCTAAGTGTACACTGCCTAAAAAGATCATTCGGGCATTGAAACGTCCAATTTAGTACCAAATTTTGTTTCGATAGTCATGATCATTCTAATAATGCAACCTCAAACGTGGGTGAATAGATGGGTGGTAACTTGATTATTTCCATGGGCGCCAAAAGTGCCTCTTCTTAGCTGGAGGTGCTGGCTGCCCATCAGGAATTTGTGCGAGAGATGGAGGTGGGGTATATGATACTGAAGGGACAAAAAGTGGCAAAGAGGAAGAGGCGCTCGACAGGTTGGGTGTGGAAGAAGTTTTATCAAGAGCAGATGATGAAGATGGGAAGCGTGATAACGCGGTTGGTGCATTCAAGCTGCTTTTGCTGTCATAGCTCACTCTTGGTGCTCGTGAATGGAACAGCAAATTGGGGTCGACGCCTGGCGGCTGCCACCATCCAGTAACAAGTACTCCTATCCCTCCAACGTCCGAATCGACGACTAAAAGCTTGATGAGTGACTGCATAGGGATTCCTTGGCCGCCATTGTACGCCTTCAAGTCGATGGTCAATGACTTGTCAGCTGTGAGTGGGCTAGCCGGTCGAACGCCCAAGTCAACGTCGTCGCGTAGAACGCGTAACATATAGTCTTTGTCGTTGAGGACGCGTTTTAGAACAACCGACGAGACTAACGAGTTGTCTGCTATCCAACGGACACCGCTTGCCCGCACTTGCCTCGCATATTCCGACTCCAAGTTCGTCAGCGGCTTGTCGCGGGGGTTCCAGTACGCCACCAGCGCCTCATTCCCATCTGGGTCAACTACAAAAACTTTGATATGCATGCTGTCAATGATTCCATAGCCTTTGTTGTACTCCAGGAAGTTGATTCGCTGGGACCCGTCGGCGCTTAATTCGTAGGCATCGCGAATACCGAGGTCGGATCCACCTGACAGGATGCGATATTTATACTGTTTGTCGATCAGGACAACGGGAATAGTAACCTCGTCGACATAATGCCGAGCACCCCAGCTGACATATTTCCATTGTGGCGGAAAGGCTTGCACGATGCTGGTCCAAACTGGGTCCTTAGGGTCAGGCGTGGATGACTCTGCGGCGCTGGAGGTGCCTTTTGCAGAAACCTGAGATGGAGAACTGTGGATGTTCCTGCTTTCCGATTGTTTGGAATGCGAGGCCGTGGATTCTCTCGTGTCTTTCGCAGTCGCCCAGGATATTGTGGTCAAAGAATTACTCGAATTGTCGTTCGTTCGGTATTCAGAATTTCTTGCAGCTGCTGAAATCTTGCTCAGAGGGTCAAAGACAGAATCGCCGAAGAATCCTGCATCGATTGTAGTAGGTGCTAAATCGAGGTAAGAACACCGGACTTGACTATGCATCATATGGGCCAGACTCACCACTGGGAATCTCTGTTTTCATTAAGCGCTTCAAGCGCGTCATTACCTCTGCTGACTCTGGGCGAGATTTCGGGTCGCCGGCCCAACAATCCTTGACGATGTCCCAAACTTTATTGCCTTCAGGGAATCCAGGCAATTGAGGGGGACGGGTGCCACCTCTCACAACATCGCTCAAAGCTTCAAGCCGTATGCCACTGAAGGGATTCTTTTCGTTGAAGATCTACTCGTCTAGAAATCAGTAAATGACAAGAATAAGTATCCCGACCACGCATACCTCCCATATAGTCATTGCCAGGGAATATACATCAGCAGCTTTGTCTGGCTGCGAGCCGCTGTGTACCTCGGGCGCCATCCAGGCCATTGTACCTCTCGCTTTATCTTGCAGCTCTTTGGAGTAGGTGGATCTACTTCGAATGTCATTCATCACGACGGAGAGCCCAAAATCTGCGAGGAGAGCACGGTGTTCTCCATTTACTAAAACATTCGCCTATATCCAGAGTGTAAGTGCAAAACATCAAAACAATAGGCATAAACGAGCCCCTTTCACATCGGCATGCACGATAAACTTGCCGTGGAGAAATGCCAAACCCACAGCGACGTCGCAGGACTACATTCATCATTTTCATGAAATAATGATCTGGCATCAGACATTCGAATGGACTCGCCAGTCTCAATCTATCCGCTGACGCATTCTTTTGAAGATAGTGTCGAACGTCCCCATCGGGACAATATTTCATCACCAAGAACGGCTATTTAGGGCGAGGCGAGGTGTCATTCATCAGTTGCAGCATTGCCCGAAGTCCAGAGGTCAAACGCACCACGTCTGCATCCGGACATGCCCCATATAAAGGAAGAATGTTTTCGTGATGCAAAGTTGCCCTGCAGGCCAGCGTTCAAACGTTCATATTTAGTCAGGCCTGATATGTGTACTTGACGAACCAGATCTTCACTTCGTGGCGTAAAGTTCGCCTGTCTTTGTCATTGATCACTCGTGCGTCCTGAACATGCATTCGTTTAATGGCCACAATCTGTTACAGGATTAACACATGAGGTACAACAGAGTTGAATTAAGAACACTCACTGAGCCTCTCCATTCCCCAGTAAAGACTTGCCCCGTTGCCCCGCTTCCAATGAGGCCACCTTGGATTTCTTCAACTTCGAAACTGCTTAGGATGTACGCTGCAAATTTTCTGTCGGCGCTGATATTGTACCTTCGTCCCAGTGCGTCAGCTGCGGTACGCAGGAAGCGGTTCTCAGGAGTTAAGTCGTCTGTGACAGGTATGTGTTGAACATGCTGGAATAAAACATTTATCGCGCAGAATCGAGGTGAAATCGATGGGCTCCCCTTACCTTATAAACACCAATGAGAAGATCTTCCAATCTTTTGTACACACCAGATTGATCCTGGATAGCATCCAGTATTTGTCTATCGTTTTCTGCCAACTTGTATAACAGAGCCGAAAGATCGCCTTTGTCTTGTATTTGAGCCCGTACAAGATCGGCTTGAAACGATGCTATATCAAAATGCGCATGAAACTGCAATGAAATTTGAGCCCTCATTTCGCAGACACCGTATGCAGATCGACAGACCTCGAAAATCGTAAATGCGTCTTGTATCTTCTCTCTCGACAGTTGAACTTGCCCATCAATCTTATCCGCGTTCAACAAGCACCATACGAAACCCTTCTTATTAAGGTTTTCAATAAGCTCTTTCACAGATTCACAAGCACTTTTGTGACGGACAGCATTAGTACAATGACGACGAAAGGTGATGATTGATACCTACGATTGAATTCGCTGTGCCCCGACAAGGACGTCTTCGGAGAGATGTGCATGACTCTGGGCCCATTTTGCTGTCTCCGTCACTAGATCTTCGCAACGAGAGAGCATGAGCCTGACTTGCTCTCTGCGCGATTTGGTGGCATCGTAGAGGTTATAGGCAGTTCGCAGAGCTGAATATGCGCCCGAGAGGATGGCGGGAACCGTTAACCCGGCCATGAGTTCGGCCATGGTTGGCACAGATGAAAGCTCCAAGAACGAGGGTGGAGAAAGCGAAGAGTATAGCGTGCTATCCACATTTACGTTTCAATACAGGTTATTCTTAGGCGTCAGCGAGTTTAAGTGAAGAACGAATGAATTATATTCGTCTCTTTCGGAACTTGCCGAATTACTCCACCACTGATTCACACTTCCCAAACACTTCCATGACTCAAGACAATCAACAGGAGGCAATGCCTTTTTCTACGACCACTTATCTACTGCAAAAGAGCAGAAATCTGCCAGGCTGGGACTTGGGCAGCAAACCTGTTTTGCGATCTTATCGTCCCACTCATCGATATCACGTAGTCTACGTATGCATACTTTCTTGGTTATGACGAGGAAACTCCTTGAAATAAATTGTATCTCTCGTAGGTGAACATATACTGGATAATCTTACACGCCAGGCATAATGGGAACATATTGAAAACCATGGCATTGCACTTATCATTCAGCTGCTAACCATCCCATAGGGTACCGAGGTCCAGGAGCATATCGTATCTTCTGAAGTTGAAGTTTGAAGGACATTGTCGAAAACAAAGGACACATTCACACAACGGCAGGCACTAAAGTCTATGCGTCTCGCCATGCAGGTACTTGCAGAAGTAAACGATGGTCCAAGTTATCGATTATTGGTAAGTCATAACGCACGGAATTGCACGATGAAACCGACGAAAAAAAGGTCCTGTTACGTGTAGAACTTACGGTTCTCGTTCCTCCCAAATAGATCCTTTCTGATCTCGGGCAGCATCTATAAGATACCACGGACAATAGGTTTAAACAAGATAAAATAAAATAAAGGAATAATTATATTTATTCACCTTGTCTTCTAGTAATCGCAGTCTTTCTTCCATAGTGTTATCTAGCGAGATTCTTCCAGTCCCGCTGACGAGCTTCACTCCACCTTGGCTCCTGAACACGAGTGCTCTGTCAGATCTAACGCACAACCCCACTAAATAAGCCATGGAACAACATACGAATCGTCAGCGATCGTCGGCTGAATGTCAACGTCTACATCCCGTCCACTGATCTCCTTATAGCTCCGCGTCGCAGACTGCGCAGCCTGCTTGACGATATCCGCGTCCGACTTCCGCGAATAGATGGTGACTTTAGGCTCGAGGATGTACAGGAAAGATTCGGTGATGATGCCTTCGAGGAATTGTTCATACACGCTGCCTCTCTTGCAGATGGGCATCTCGGGTTCGCGGACGGCGCTGAAGATCTCTTGTAGGACTTCCTCGCGTTTGTGCAGGAGCTTTAGACGAGATTTGTTGGTGATGGTGGATTGGGCACTTTACGGTGCGTATGTAGAGGTTCACATCGTAATAAGTAGCGGTGGTTGGGACAACGAAGATCAGAACGTCAAGTCAAGGCGGTCAAGTTCATTAGGTGAATTGGATGCGAAGAAGTCAGAGGCGAACATACATCTTCTGCGCAACTTCAGCACCCTTTCGCCTCTTCTCATACTGCGCGTCGATAGCCTGCTGCTCCTGTTTGACCAGTCTAGCCTGCAGCCAGAAGCCATTGAGGTCAGGGGGACATAATTGCAGATACGACCCAGCGCTGCACACCTTCTCAATAGCAAACTCTTCGTCCGCCTTAATCTTTATCTCGCGTGCCTTCTCCAGCGCCTCTTGCTTGATGAACGCAACCTGGAGCACGGAAGCCGTTGCGGGTCAGCAATGGGTGCTTTGGTGAAGAATAGCCGGACGGTGCAAAAAGGTGAACACACCATCTTGTTCATCTCGCTGAGAACTTCTTCATCGTTGAGGGCACGAGAAGCCATGGTGAAGAAAGTGAATGTAGTGGCAAGTACTGGTGACCGTCGACGAAGACAGATAATATGCGACTTGACACCGACGAAGTGATGAAGCTGTATTCAGATTATCTAATCACTGGCTACTCCTACCCCAACCACCACTACACACCAGGCGCTTGCTAGTTCTCCTGGACTCAGAATCCACAAATCATTTGACTAGACTCGCAGAAATCTCTCCAGATCTTTACTTTATCTGCTCCTATGACAGCGAATACCAACAATGTTCCCTCCTTATATTCTCCACAAATCCGAACGCCTGTTGGACACTGCGAACATTGGAAACAAAACAAAACAAAACATCTTATCCTATATACTCCAATGAAACTGTGAATTCTGGCGAAGAAATTTACATAGGAGAAAGAATTGCCATGTCATGAGATAAATAATACAAATGATCATAAAATACAGTCCAGTCATGCTACACGTATCGTATCGTAAGTACATGTCATGTAAATGTCATGAGTACAACCAAGTTCACAACGGAATTCCCTATTATCTGCGAGATGAGTTCAAAGCGGTTCCCGTGAATGTCCGCTCAACAGCGGCAGGTCGTTCGAGCCTGCTATGCAGCTTTTCCAGCTCTCGTTCCAAGCTATACACGTCGATCAGCACGAAACACGTCCAAGGATAACAACAAATACGAACCTGAGAACACGCTGCTTATAATCTACAGCTTCACGTTCTGCCCGTCTTTTGGCTGCCTGAAGGTTGTTGCCTTCCGTTTGCTAAAAAGACATTAAAAAGAGTGAGCAGGTGATGTTGGCTCATGAAGAAATGGCAACTTACATACCATGGAATCAATACTCTGACGCATGCTTTGGATCTGCGTCTCGTATGACTCTAGTTTGGCTCGCTGTCTTTCGTTTTCTAGCTGCTGTGCCTGGTCATCGTGGATCATTCGGTTATGTCGCCCGCTGGCCCTACGTTCCTTGGTGGTTTGCTGAAGTTGGCTTGTCAATTCTTCTATCCGGCTGTCGACTCTACGAGAGCCTGGTAAGCTGGCGCGCGGAGCATTGGCGTAGGACTTTGTCTCGAGGTCGACGATGCGGACGTTAAGCTCCTTAATCTGTTTTTCAAGGCTCGCCTATCCATAACGTCAGTTATGCCCCCATATAATATCGTCAAAGCGCTCACATTTAATTTGTCCAACTCTGAATTTTCCACCCGTACTTTTCCAAGCTCAATCTGACACTCATTGGCAAAGTTCTCGGCTTTACGCAGACGTTCATTCGCATGTGAAACCCGATCTTCTTGCTCCTCAAGCGAACGCTCTAGATCCTGCTTCTTCAGCTGCAGCCTCTGATACTCGCGATCAGACGACATCTTGCTCGAATCGACATGGTCCAACTTAATCGTCTCCAGCTCCGCCTGCAGGGCCCTGCGCGCTTTCTGCAGCAAGGCGCGATCGGCTTCTGCATCGTCCAAAACGCCGCGAAGCTCCCTGACTTGGGAGTGCAATGCGACAATTTGGGACTGTTGCTCCGCTTGAGCGCCGGTGGAGGCTTCATAGGCGCGTTCAATGTCGCTGATCTTCATCTCCATGCGTTCTTTCTCCTTCTTCCATCCACCACTGTTGTAGACTTCGTCGTCATATTTGAGCTGCAAGGCATCGTAGTCGGAGCGAAGGTTTCGATTTTCTTCGCGAACGCGACTCAAGGCATCCCGTTGAGATTGCAGTTCTAATACAGATCTAAGGATCAGTGTTACTTGGAAAGATAATATGCTATACCTTCGCTCAGCTGCGCCAATTCGCCTGTTGTAGAGAATGTCTGTCAGGCCTTGATGTTAAGAGGACACGGCTGGAGATTACCTTGATACTTCTTGCGAGTTTGATCCATGGCAAAGTCCCTCTCGCTCAGATCCTTCTGATGGTGCTCTCGTTCATTCTCAAGTTCAGCAGCAAGACGTTGGCTGAGAATGCTGGTCTCTGAGGACTCCCTGCCTTCCTTGTGGAGTTCCTTCTCCAACTCTTTGACCTTGCGCTCACTGGACTTGAGGGCTTTCTTGAAGTCTTCAGTAGATTTAGCCAAGGACTTCTCCATCTCGGCGAGTGCACGGCGAGCTATTGGGGAACGTAAGAAAGGTAGGATATTTGCATAGCGATAAGAAAACATATTACCTTGTTGTTCTGAACTTACGGCCTTGGCTCGTTCAATTTCGGCGGATTCGTAACGGCCCTGTAGAGTGTTCTCGTTTGCTTGAAGAGCTTCAATAGCCGCTTTCAATTCTGTGGAAACCTTCAGATCAAAAACAACTTCAAAGTTACAATGCATCCTGACCAGCTTGTGCCGCAGATGAAGTGGTTTGCAAGACCTCATCTTGTTGCAGGCGAAGTTGCAATTCCCGTTTGGCATCTTTATCTCATCAGCAACGCAGTAAATTCTAAAACACTTGCAAAACTCACTAGCGGCATCCTTCTTGGCGATCTCCATCTGTTCCTTGAACTTGCCGACTTCTTTCTGCAATTGTTTCTTGGTTTGCGAAAGGTCGCGTAATTGGCCACGCTGCTCCTCAAGCTCTGCCAGGGTAGTCCGTTGTTGAGCAAACTAGAATGAACATGAATATCGGAACAGTTCATAATCTCAAAAAAGGAGACATACCAGAGCCTTGCGAGATTCTTCAAGACGGTTGTAGTTGTCACGTTCCTCAGCGATAGCTTTCTGGAATTTATTCCACATCGCATTCACGCCGTCAATTGGGGATGCTTCCGCACTGCGACGCGCCTCAGCTTCTTCCTTAAGGAGCTCCGTAAGCCTCGCGTTCTCCTGAACCAATCGCGCTTTGTATCGTTCCAAAGATTGCTTGGATCCATCACTGTGCTCGAGCTCGGCCGTTAACTCTCGCACAGAAGCCTCTAGATGCAGCCGTACGCGCTCAGACGCAGCCATCTGGATTTCAAGCGATGAGAGTTGCTGCTTAAGAGCAGCCACCTGTCGATCGGAATTTCGGGAAGCATCTGCATTACCATCGCGCAGTCCAGCTTTTGCAGAGTTGAGGGTCTTTCGACTAGGTGTAGAGGTGTTGGATCTTGGTTGGAGTTCGTTCGCACCACTGAGTCGAGGGTTTCTCGGACGAACCGAAAGTTCTTTCTGCAAGGATTCTTCTGCTCGCTGGAATTCGCGAACGAGTTTGGAATGGAACTGAGGATCTGCGGCGCTGCTGGACAAGATAAGCTGGCGAATTTCGGCATGTTGGCGCTCGATTTGGTCCCGGATCTTGGTTGAAGTGACCTTTGCCATTTCCGCTTCGTCGAGCTGGCTTTCGAGAGAAGCGATGCGGGATTCGTACTCTCGTTGAAGCTTGGCAACTGAATCGCCACCACCTTCGATGTCGTCTACCAATCTCTCGAGTTCACTCTCCAATGCATCCTTCGAACGCGTAGTAGCAGCGAGCTGCTCAGCAAGCTCTTCTGCTTGTTGGCCAGTTTGTTGCAACTCCCTGAGCACTCGTTGAATCTGCAACTCAGCCTCTGCTTTGCCTCTCCGTTCCTTTTCGAACAATGCAAGAGCCTCTGCAGTGCGCTTTTCTTGCGCTTTCAGCTCCTGCTCCTTCGCTCGAAGCTCCTTATCGAATTTGAGCGACAAATCCTCGAATTCTCCGGTTGCTTTCGACTTGGATTGTTTCAGTGAAAGAATATAAGCACTATTTCGTTTTAACTCGAGTTGCGCCTCTTGAAGTTGCTTGTCCGTGACGCGTTTGGCTTCTTCGAGTACATGAACATGCTCGACGATAGTCTTGTCCTGCTTTGAAAGCAGCTGTTTGACATCCCATTCTCTGGCCTTCAGGTCCGTTTTGGTCTTGTTCAGTTCCTTGTCCAGATTGACGTTACGTTCCTTGAGCGTGGCAAGTTCAGCTTTTTGAGTCGAAGCGGTCTTTTCCAACTGCATCCGTCTCGCCGATTCCGACTCTAGCTGTTTACGAGCAGTCTCCAACTCGGTCACACGAGCTTCTTGCTCTCGTTCAAAATTGAGTACTATGTCTTCGAAGTCGCGGAACTTGTCCTTCGCAGTGGCGAGCTGGCGCTCAATATTCTATGAATGGAATTAACAATAAATGTATCCTGATTTTGTATCATACGCACCTCTTTTGTTCGCAATGCCTCGGAAAGCTCGCCTTGGACTTCATGTTGTCGAGCTCTGAGTGACAGCATTTCAGAATCCATGGAACGTTTGGCCTTCTCAAGCTCGGATAGATGCGCTTGGACTTTGGTAAGTTGTGCTTGCGCAACCCTTTCTCGGTCGAGTAGAGAGTTGTGACTGCTATTCAGTGATGCATGTTCCCGCGTCAATTGCTCGAGCTCCACCTTTAGTTTGTTCTGGCTCTCCAACGAAGTTCGACGTAACTCGACCAGTTCTTGATGGAGTTTACTGCTCTGACTCCGTAGCTCCACGAGTTCGGCTTCTTTGCTTTTCTCGACTTCTGAGCGACGAGTGGCCTCCGTGGTCTTCGCCTCCAGAAGAGTACGAAGCTCATCTCGCTCTGCTTGCAATTTTTGTAAAGAACCCACATCGGCGGCATGATCTTGCTTTTCGACAGAGAGTTGGACGTCCAATGTGTCGATATCTGATCGCAATGCAAGTATCTCCATGGAAGCATTTTCGCTTTCTGTCTTGAGTGAGTCTATCTCGTCATGAAGTGCAGCGATCTGCTCGTCCTTCTTTGTGATCATAGTAGAATACTCAGATGTCGTCCGACCCAACTCAGCTAATTGAGCTTTAGCCTGGCGGGCCTCGTTCTCGGCTTGATCAGATTTATCTCGAACTAGTTCCCTATATTCATGTAAGTTGGATTTCCGGCCGCAGATAGGCAGATATAACTTACTTGTTCTTGACCTCGACCTCAAGCTTGCCTCGCAACTCCGCGACAGTCGTTTCCATGCGCTCCTTGGTCCTGACAAGATCTTCTTCACGCTGCAAAGCCAGAGTTCGCAACTCTTCCGACACCTTCTGGATGTCTTCAATATCGCCTTGAAGAGCTTCAATCTCCTCTTGCGCTTTGCTTAACTCGTTCGCGAGTTCGTGCTCGCGATTCGACCATGACTTCTCTCCTTGCTCCAGCCGCACTAGGTGGTCCGCAGCTTGATCGAAAGCTTCGCGCAATTTCTCGTATTTGTCGTCGCTTTCCTTCTGAAGACGCATGGCACGGGAGAGCTGAGAGTCCAAAGTCGCGATATCAGACTGGAGGGCTGCGATTTCATCCTCGAGATCACTTTCTCGCTGTTTACTCCGCTCAAGCTGACCATCTTTATCAACGCCAAGTGCACGCTCGGCTTCGAGGTCGTCTTCCACCTTCCGCTTATCCGCTTCTAACATCATCTTGAGCTTTTCGAGGGCTTCCCGCTCTTGCTTATCGCGCTCTGCCCTTTCCTTCACTAAAGCGAGTTCCAGTTCTTTTGCTCGAAGTTCTTCGTCATTTCTTGTGGCTGCAAGCAGAGGTCGGACCTTGCATCCGTTTTAACCAAAAAAACTCGAACAGTTATAGTCAAACATACCTTAGTATACAATTGCCACCAAGGCCATTCGCGCAGCTCTCCATACACCCTCGCGTTTCGCTGAATTGTCCGGATAGCATTCGCGCGGTTCAAGATCTTCTTCATCTGTCTCCTCGCCGTCCACATCCGCGCAGCCGCCTGCAGCCTTGAGAAAATGTCGAATAAGAGTGTATCTCTCCGCTCCTCGAGCTCGGCTAAAACTCCTGCTTTGAAGAAAATCTTTGACGTTCCGAGTTTGAAAATGGTGTCATCGAGCTCCAGTGAATTGACCATACGACGACACGCTTCCCGCCCGTCCATGTATCCCTTGGGAAGAACACCTGGAGTAAGAATTTCGTAGCGCTGGCGGAACTCGACGAAAGGTAGTCGGTTAGGATAACCGAGCCGAGCTATACGAATACCTTCCAGAACACCATTGCATCGTAATTGATCTAATACCAGAGGTACATCCATGCGTCCTGGTTTTTTGAGATTGTTCGGGACTATACAACGCACAAAATGAGGCTGGGTTGATCGGAGTTGGGCCATTAAGCTGGAGAGCTGCTCTTTGTGTCTTTGCGCCACGGTACGGAATGCGCCTTTCTTCAACGTCCGTTTCTTGCCGAAGGTGCTCTGGGCACCATTGGAACCTGTAGATCGATCTGCGTACTCTGCAAAAAGGCCAGCAATATAACGTTCGCTAGAAGAGGCCAAGACACGCGTAAGGTTGTCATTCAAGGGATCCTTGTTCTTCTCCAGCCAGCCGTCTGTGCGATATTCGACCTTCGCTGCGTAGTGCTGAACGATAAAGCCTTGCTCAAACCTAGACGGTTCGTACTTCGCCTTTCCGGGATGTTCGGATTCTTCTTCATTCCCTTGCATGACCCACATAGCATTGAGCTTGTTAGTGAACGTGCGATCGTCGGCTTTGGGCATGATACATTCTTCGTCGAGACAGCTGAGAATACCAATAGTATTTCCGCTCGATTCAATCAGATCGATGGTCGGTTGAAGGTCGAGACCGAAATTGAGGTAGTCCCATTGAATATTTTCCCGTGCGTATTCTTCCTGCTCGAGGACGAACATGTGGTGATTGAAAAACTGCTGCAGCTTCTCGTTTGTGTAGTTGATGAGCAGCTGCTCGTACCCATTGACGTCGAAGATTTCGAAACCGGCGATATCGAGAACGCCAATGAACGTCGCTTTAGAAGAAGGACGGTCAAGGGCTCGGTTGATTCGTTCTACAAGGGCGCCGAAGGACTTTTCATATAAAGTCTTGCACAATGCGGATAACTCTTCGACTGCTTGTTGGCGCGTTCGAGCTTGTGTTACCCATTCGCGTCCAGCTAACGCTCGCGGTCGAAGTACAGCACGAGTAAATTCGGCTATGGGAAGTCCCAGGAGGTGGCAAACGCGTTCTGCCTGTGATGCATCGGGCATGGCAGCATCGTCGGATCGACTCGAGGTGATGATAATATTGCCGATATGTAGAATGGCGGCCACCACGCGGAATAGGTCAAATTGCTCGGAGGCATCGAATCCAACGGTGTCCAATGCGACCTTGGAAGTGTCAATTGAAGACGGGCTAAAAGTAACGCGAAAAATTTACACACCTTCAAGGAATTCCAATCATCCTTGTCATCAATTCCATCAACTTCTCGTTTACTCTTGTTCAAGTACTCGTAATCTTCTATCTGTCCGTCGAGAAGCAGTTCATCTGGACAAACCATCGCATGAATAAAACACTTATGGTTGGTTGTAATTGATTACCTTTCAGAACTCCTCCGCCAGCTATCAACTGGTAGAAAACATGGAAGCTACGTTCCGCCTCATTTCGATAAACAACCCGACTCTTCTCTAGGAGGTACCAGTCAATGTTAGCACCCGCAATGCTGCCATCAGGTGCAAACATGATCCGAACGAATTTGCCAAATCGACTGGAATTGTTGTTCCGCTGTGTTTGGGCATTGCCAAAGGATTCCAGTATAGGATTGGCTTGCAGGATCTGGCGCTCCAAAAGGCCGAGACGCCCCTTGGCCGTGAGATGTGCGCCACTTCCTGACATTGACGGCGAGAGAACGTGGTTCTTGCGGATTGAACGACTGCGGGGAAGACCTGTCGAAGGCATAGACGACAGCGTGTTGGATCGTGAATGTGAAGGTGTCGGAGGATGATGTACGTCGGTTGCGATAGCAGCCAGATACTGGATGACTTTCTTTGTGCTTTCTGTTTTACCAGCGCCAGATTCACCCCTGTGGCACAGTCAATATCCCTTCAAGAGAGTGTGGCCGGCGACATACGTGATGAGGATACTTTGGTTCTCGCGCTCATCACCCATATTGACCCATGCACGTTCTGCGACGGCGAAGACGTGAGGCGGGTTCTCATCACGGCGCTTGCCTCTATATTGTTGGATTATTGTATCAGAATAGAGTGGTAGGTGTTGATATGGATTGATGGCCACCAAGAAGAGGCCTGAATAAGTCTACTGTACCATTAGAACATGTTAAATGAGCAAGGTTAGGATATACCCACATATATCGCGCCAGAGCCGTATCTCAATCTGAGATTATGGACAACACTCGCTTCATTAAGGAAAGTAAGATCGGCAATATCCTCCACTCTATCAAATTTGGGTGGGTTCATCTTGAACAGCTCCTCGAAGCGTACTATACGAATCTAGCGCACAAATTATCGCATATATTCCACTAACGCGTTGTTCTGAGGAACATACCTCTCCTCCAGAAGCCATTACGACTTCGGCGGAGTCTTCCTCCTCCTTATTCACCCATCCCGCTAGATACCCCTCTCGTATGTCTGGGACCCAAACCCACTTCTTCTCGTTGAATTCGGCTTGTTGGGCTGCGGCTCGTGCTGCCTCGGCATTTTGGGAAAGTCGGGGTGGCATCGGACGCGAACGCTCATCCAGAGGGTATGAAATGGTACAGTGACAAGCGGGGTATCGATCTGGAACGAGTTGGCCCGGGATATATAGCGCGTAAGAAAGCGAGGAAAGGAAGAAAGGGGGGTATGTATGGGCAAGAACGTCGTTGCAAGACGCGCCAGCCTCGTGATGCACTTTCAACCAACGACGACTAATCGGGAAAGATAAGATAAGATTTCATTCATAACTTTATCAGTATCAAAGTAGACGCCTTTAGATTGCTCAATGTTGCAACCTCCATCCAGCCTCCCAGATATTCCCAATTGCTTCAAATCTACTGTGAAATCTGTAATATAAATTTTTGCGCCAACACAGACTTGTAGTACGTAAAGGAGCAACAATACGTGTGCCTGGCACAGGCGTTCAAACATTCAAATCTTCAGCTTCTCACTGAGCCTAGTCACAAAGAGCGCGACCTTCTTGTCGCAAGGCTCTGAACCATCATCACAGTCCACATCAACAAACCCATAATCATGCCTCAATGAACTTACAATTTCACTCAACCATGCAGCGGGAAGACTGTCAAATTCGCAAATAAGGACACAGAAGACAGAGCGGATAGATACGGCCGCAAAATCTAGGGCATCGTTGACCCTTCTGTTATCCACGGGAAAGTCCTGTACAGTAAACTCAAATAATGCAATAGGATCTTAATTCGGAAAAACTCATCGGAAATGATTATTGTATGTGCGGGAGGCTTTTTCCAGTATGCCACTTCATGCTTCATAGTTGAAGATATTGTCGCAAGCATCATCAGGTTGGGCAATTATGAACTGGCAAAAATAGGCGAAAATTAACGGATGAGCCTTGAGCTTGAGAAGTCAATCCCAGACGAAATCAAATTGCAGTTTGCAGGGAAATGAGCTCCGAACGGACGCATTAAGAACTTGAAAACAGCCATCCGTAATAAGGTCAACGTTTTTCTGAGCAAAAAAAATTATTTTGATGTGCTCATAAATCACGACCTTGTAATTCTTCCACGCTCGAAAATGGACGGCGTAATAAAAAAAATGACATAGCTGAGCGATTCCACGTCGTCGGCAACACGACATCCGGCGCCGCACCTCATGCTATGTTTCAAGAGGTTGTTGATGAACATGAAGGTTCATGTCCCCTACAGTGCCAGTCTAGTTTTAGAGGCAAACATAAACAAATGAATATTACCAACTCACTGATATCCAGTGATCTCTGGGATCGCCAGGCACGTCTTTAATTGAGAGTTCCCAATCAGTAAGAATTGCAGTCGTCGCCGAGAATTTGAATCTGCTTCATTGAACAGAGAATAGATTATATTCGTAGAGCTGGCATCTCTATGGATGCGGATGCACTTCTTGTGTTCGTCCCATTATGATGTAAATCCATACATCAGCATTGGTCCGTGATAAGTGAATACGCTCGCTTGCCTTCAAAAACGTCACGAGCACCACTGAGTAAATCGTACGTTCCCACCAGGTGTTCGAGTGTGTATCCCGCTTCTTCAGTTATCTAACGATAATGAACACGGCGGGTCAGACGGGGCATGAGGATACCCTCTGGCTTGTAAATATTCCAACCCGTAGACTTGTAAGCATCCGTCGGGGTACGTTGTGCTAAGTGTCCTTGTGGCCCTGACAACAGAGTAGGGATGCGAGAAATAACCTGACGTCCTTCGGTGAGCTGAACAATGAGCGTCTTGTTGCATTTCTTTCCCCCAGTTTTCGAATACTAGTGACTGGGCTTGCTCTGGTACTTGACACGACGACATTTTGAGCACATCGGCGTTGGACTGTTGGTAATGTAGTGCCTGCTGAAGCTGTTAGTCATGTAACCATCGGCTTGAGGTGTATTGAAACAGTTCCTAGCCTGAGGACATGGTACTGAACAGTATACATGACTGTTTGAGCAGAGAAGCAGGTGGAGGAAACAGGATGATGGGGGAGTTACTATAAGTAGACTCGGACAGGTCGACAGTCGTTCAAATTGCGGGCCGGAACTCGCCGGCAACTGTGCTCGAGTTGGTTGGCGATCGTCTCCGTCAACCACAATCTTGAAACCACACCTGCCAGGAAAATGTTGGGGTATGGACGCTCGCCGGAATGTGAGCAACCCCATTTTTTCTCTCTCACTTGTCATAGCTCTGACGACGATTGTCACAGTTCAATTATCTTTTGAGAACGCCACCCTCAGACTTCACAAAGACCGTCCTTCGATGAATGGGTGACTGCGTTCGCCAGCAGCAGCCACGCATGCAACAGGCCCTTCCAATACCCGTCCACACAACATGCCGTTGCGTCCAGTGAATGTCAAGCTTTCCGGCCATGAGTCGACGACACGTCTAAGCGGGTTCAAAGTCACCACTACTCTGTCCAGCATGCCCCAGCTCCCTCTGCATACTGGGCAGACGTTCTTCACGAAACTTCATTCCCCAGCGCCTGACGAAGCAGCCGCCCGTGCAGCTTGTTGAAACAAATATTTTGAATGCTGGATTATGGGCCTTGCGCGCGGGCTGAAGGTTTGACGATGTTGAAGCCTCCGACGCTTTTGTCTCCGAGGCGGGTACTTATCAGGATGCATCGCACATAGAGGTGTAAGGAATCGTCAAAATTTGTCTACTGAGAAAATGGACCCAAGGCAGAGGAGGTTGATCCAGTCGCGGGAACACATACAACGAACGATGGGCTCCTGTTTTACACCAAGGCCATCGGCGATCGTTCCGCCCACTGTTCCAGTCATCGGGACTTTTTTCATGAAGATGCAGTCCTCGCGATCCATTTACCTTGATAAAGTTCGTTTCCGATCTACGGTTTCTCTCGTTGCTTTTTCTGATTTCTCACTTCTACGATAGGTTTATTCTTTTCTCCTTCTCCCGAGAGATTTGCATGCTTTTCATTCCTACAGTTTTCTCGAGAAGGACTATTTCTTTCCTTATACTCGAAGACCGTTGCCTGCACGAGATTATAACGGGATGACTTGGCGATATAGTCATTATCTCTGCAAGTGCGTTTTTCAACATCATCGTCACCAAAATGCATATGTTCTGACCGAAATTTCACAGTATCTGAGCAAGGACATGCCAGGCGTTTCAACCCCTACTTACCAATAAACTTGTTTGCAAGTAATACACCCCCATTCTCTTACTGTCCACTCCAACCTTTGCGATCCTTTCTCAGTGGACGGTGTCCGCTGTCTTACGTGTCCAACGTGTTCAAAATTCACGAGCAGTATTACGACTACGCTCTCAAACAGAAAATAATGAAGCTACTATTCATGCGACTGCTGCGTCCTCTTGTCAGAGGGGTTCCAAATTTCTCGTCATCGCGAAGGACAAGATCTCGCATCCCCTATCGTGCTTTGTAGCCAGAGTTTCTAACTTTCTATACCCAGAAAGGAAATAGGGAAAACAAAGTTTTATACGTTCGGGGTGTGCTATTGGATATAGTGGCGGAAGATGAAGGAAACAAACGCAGATTAGTGTGGCTTGGATGTGAGCTTATTTTCATTACTTACTGCTATCCTATACCCATTCTACTGTCGCAGATCTACTTACAGAGCTGGGGATCCGAAAGCAGTTCCTACCGACTCCATTGTCCACACTGACAGACTGTCATCTGTTATTTGGTCTGTCTAGGGAGACTAGGAAAAGGAGAGCTTCAGCTGCTCAAATTTTTCTCAAGATCGTCTCGGCGTGCGCCATAAGTCGTCAATCAAGCCATGTTTGCCTGGATCCTCTGCTAGTGCAATTCACAATGAGTATATTACAACATAATTCGATGAGCCTACCGTTCGTCGTTCCATCAGGCCCGCCCCAATCCGCAACATTGGCCCGCGCCTCTCCAGCTCGGCACATTACCACTCTGAATAGCGACAACCTCTTCTTCGACTTCGGTTGGTACAACATGACCATTATGGAGACTGAACGATCTGCAACATCGATGCGCATCCGGTGCTTTCCTTCAACGTCCGAAAGACCTAAGCGCATGTGTTATCAGGAAGATATTCTGGATTTCGAAAAAAGGGTGCTAGGATGCACCATTGTATGCAAGTTGTCCTTGCGAATAGTATTTTTCGCGACATTAAACAATCTACTATTAAGGGGAGAAAGGAGCAACTCTTGTGATATGAACATCGAAACCCAATGTTGCTGTATTACACTCAGTGCTCTCTTGTCATTGCTCCAAATTATGACCTTGAACACACAATGCACAACAATCCCCTCTTTCCCTTGTATTTATCACTGTACAATTTTTTTACATAAAGAAACCAAACCACATTATGGACATATATACTACAATTTGTACAGTCTATTGCAGCATAAATCAAGCGTCAAACCCTACATAAACAGCTACTCAGTTAGTGAAGAAAATAATATCGCAAGAAGAGCCTAGGAATTGAGAAATAGACCTTCTAAACAAAGATGGAATAATAAATTAAGGTGATGGTACAGTGTCTTCCGAAGAGAAACAATTGCTCCAGTTAGGTCCAAGTGTAGAAAAGGTGAAGTCCACAGATGCAGCAGCAGATCGTGGCATAGTGAGTATGTTAGTGGAGTCAGGCAATTTTGCATCTGGAGGGACAAACATGAGAAAATGGTTGGTGAGCAGAGATAACAGCCAACCAGTATATCTCTGGTCTGCATCCTTCTGTCGGGAATAGCAAAGAGATTGGCAAGATGAAGAGACAGCTGAGATATGACCTGTCCCATTTTCATGACCTTCCAGCTCCTTCAGCTCCTTGCCCATTGAGGCATCCCACACCCGCACTGTTTGGTCATTCGAGCCAGAAACAATCTGTTTGCTGTCGCTCGAAAATGCAACTGACGTGACATAGTTGCTATGACCTTCCAGCACCTTCAGCTCCTCACCCGT
>MU155534.1:0-24759 GCA_015484465.1 Pholiota conissans
GCTTCTGTGGAGATAATGGGTACAGACCAATGACTGAAAGCATAGTGCGGTGCGTTTCGGGCCGCATGAACAAGGTGATGTAGCGAAGGCTGCGCCCCGGACGTCCCACAGCGACGCCAGTACATTGAGTTGCAAAAATAACAGCAATTCAAGACGGTATTCTCCTGCCTCGATCATGAGTAATTAGCTCGGATAGGACAGGTTCGGTGTGTGAGCATGGCAGAAAGTGGCAAGAATATCAGGCGAGGACGTCAAGTGATGCCCCAGAGAGTTATTCATGGAATCAAAGACGGGGAAAGAGGGCTCGGGAGACTTCTGAGATAAACATAGCTGGCGTGGGATGGGGAGAAGTTGCAAATTGGGGATGAGAATGCTTACCGTTCGCTCTTAACTTGGGTGTTGGTAAAACAAATTACCGAAGCCACATATCGATTTTGAAGAACTGTGGAGAGTTATCTTGGAGCCTAAGAGTCCTTCATCTCCATCTCGACCAGGGGAACCGCAAGATTAATGGTCTGAAAGTAATCCAGTAAGATGTTGGTTGACCTGTGACAACTGAGGAAAGACAATATTATGAATGGCCCAAGCTGAAGAACAAAAACGACTTGTCAAGTAAAATCAACAGAAGCAAGAAGATTCTGACTTTTTATTCTGAGTATGTCCTCCAGCTTCGGGAAAACCACGACCGTGAAACCCAGGATATTTATACATATACCAGCGAAGGCGACATTTAATCCAATGGAATTCAATGTATATTCTTGTCCATTTCATAGACGTCTGGAAGTTCCTTACAACTCGGAGCTCTTGGAAACCTTCGACTCGGTATCGGAAACTAACGAGTTCGCCATGTCTGCGGAGGAAGTTTCGAGGAAGTATGACAAAGAAGGTTTCTCGAGGACCTACCATAAATATAACTGAGCTTTCCATTCAGGCATGTCCCGCAGCAAGGCAGAGTGAAGAAGATACGAGGGCTTTATGTACAAAAGTCCGAGAAACGGAGCAGGACGGAACGTGTCGACGAAACGAAGGTGAGCGAGATGGTGTCATTGCTGAGGCCTTGACTGTGATGCACACGTCGCGTCGGACAACTTGCCCTGCTTCTTTCTGTTCAAAACATTCCATTCAGTCATATCCCGCAGCAAAGCAGAGTGAAGAAGATACGAGGGCTTTATGTACGAAGTCCGAGAAACGGAGCAGGACGGAACGTATCAACGTTCAAACTCCGCTTCAATTTCCGTTGTGAAGTTCAACCAAAGTTTAAACGTTTTTGAACACACTCTTTTCATCATACCTTGAAGCTATCGAGCCCCCTTTAAGCGACCCTGAAGTAATTTCGGAAGCCTTAGCTTCCGCCATGTGGCGAACGGCCATTCACGGTGCGACGAAATGAAAGTGAGCGGGATGGAGAGGTCAAGGTGGGGAGCTATTTTTCGTGATTGGTGAGCGTGAATGCTATGTTCCTATACATACAGTTCATCGCTAAAAATTTTATGCTTCTCCGACCCTTGAAACTTGGCGAGCTTAGGTGGCGAGTGCAACAAATTTTGGAACAGGTTGTACGTTTACAAATGTCGCCGTGTGCCCGGCCAAATCTGCAACAATATTCTGGTGTGCCAACAACGCGTTCTGGTAATGGAAGATTGAAGTGAAGGTTTTTAGTGAGATGTACTGTCAAATCCCAATGGATTGACTAGACCTCCTCCCTATTGCTATGTAAGGATGATTCGTCTGGTTGCTTGTCGATTAGTAAGCTTGTGTTTATCATCTGCATCTGCTGTTATATAATTCTTCCTTTCTGATTATGTTTCTGCAGTATTGTCATGAAAGTCGACACAAATTCGAGCCTTCTTGAATATATACCGTTGGACGCCAAGGAGCTCGGAAGTCGATTAAAATATTTTCGGAAAGTCCACCATCTTCGGAAGATCAGCATCGAAAAGTTTGTAATCATACTGACCGATCCTCTGTCCATGTCATACAGTTACAGGTGGTTGTTGTAATCGCTCCTCGTTGTGAACGAAATATCCTAGCCTGGTTGCAACAAGATTCGTATTTAGTCAGCCGCGACAGTGCATCACTTCACGTCGTCATTCGTAGAGTCTTTGGAACTTTCCTCCATCCTTGCTCTCAGCTTCAAACGACCTGGAACATTTAGCGCTTCATTTTGTCGTTTTCTCTTGCCAACGGACGCACTGGATGGCAACATGACGCCTGCCCCGTTTTCAAATTCCGACATTGCAAGTACCAATCCTGCAGCACCAACGTCTACCTCAGACTCGTCTATGACCTCAAGAGCACACCTGTATCCGATGACCAACATTGATCAAGATCGCGGGTATACCGGGTGGAATCCTCAAAACTATCCTTACAGCGTTAAGCCTTGGACGACGCCGGAAGGAGAATCGGCTTCTTACGATTATTCATGCGACAAAGACTCTCCATCTGGCCCTTCTGAACAGCACCGAAGTCAACTCCCGGATCGTATGGATCCGTCCGTTTGTGCTGCTCCAAGACCATCGTTTCCAACCACCCCCAGCACTTATGGCTTGCTCAGCGGTTTAAATGGATTGACCGACCTATCATCCCCGACACAATCTCACGACGACGCTCAGTGGCAGATGTATCTCACTTCATCTCTTTCGAATCCGCTCGAGTCTCTGCCTTTCAGCTCTGTCCAGAGTCCGCCCTCTCTCTCGTATCCTTCTGAACCTGTCGAAGGAATCATGGTACACATTCCTGAACCGCCTCCTGCCATGGACCAGTTTTCTATCCCGGATGACGCGATGTTCGGGGGTCTGATGATTACAGGCTCAGACAAGGTGCACCAATCCGCGTTCGCCTCCAGCCCTTCCCGGCTTTCTAGCGAATTTCCTCATTCTCGCGTTCATGTCGATTATAATCAAAGCGATATCTATCGAGAATCAGATCAAGGGCTTCCGCAGCGCCCTGCTGAAACCACGACGAATGGAGTGTACGCTTCTTTCATGGATACCTCGTCTTCCAGCTTCGCATTGCCTTCCACAGAATTTACCTCATCCAATGTCGCTCCACATCTAGTCTCGAATCTCACCCTGGCTCCATCTTCGACATCGGCCACCCTTCAGGACCGATATCCAATTCTCTCACATCCATCTCCCATTCGTCCTCGAAGAGGATTGTGCGGTTGGAATGGTCCACAATCTCCCGAAGAGCCCATTGACAGAGCGTTCACCGCCAACGTTCATGGCAAGCGGTTACGGTCTGTGTCACCCTCCCCAATCTTGACGTACAGGCGCCCACAAAGCGCTAAAACTACCCCTTCAGGGGGTCAGATCTCGTTAGCTCGCGAGACGCAACGGTCACGGAACTCGAACGCCCATTCCCTTTCCAAGAAATCGGCTCTATCGAACAGACCTCATGGATTCGATCCGGATAGCGACGATGACGGTAATGACGATGGGGATTCTGACGATTACCGCCCTTCGAGGTCGGCCTCGCCCGATTCGGCATTCCCGTCTTCCTATCCTGTACAGTTTCTTTGCGAAACTGGTACTGAATCGTCGGGGCCGAGCAAGAAAAAGGCGAAACGTGGTAAAGGCAAAGCGAAGGGCAGCGCGGCGCTCGCGTTGGCGGTTGTTACCCAGCTCGGCGGTACGAAAAGCCAAGACGGAAGCGAACAATTCGATGACGACTTCGACCCGCTCACTGTTTACAGCGAAGGACGTCATGGCATCAGGAAGCGTAAAAATCATCCAATCCCACTGCCAGTGCCCATTCCGAACCTCAACAAGAAGAGCCGGGGCCGGAAAGTTCCATTCGTCGCCGACCTTACGTCTAGTGGTGGGAGCACGTCGCCGCCTGCAAATGTTCTCGACGATGACGAAGGGCCTATCCGGGGTTCTGGTCCAGGGCGTATCCGCAGGAAGACCTCGAGGATGCCGACACCCGTTCAAGACGAGCTTGCGGGGAGTCGAAGTTACGTCTGCGTCGTACCTGGGTGTGGTAAATGCTTCGTGCGGGGCGAGCATTTGAAGCGTCATGTCCGAAGCATTCATACACATGACAAACGTATGTTTTCTCCGCCGGTCATTGTCCAAATTTTAATTAAACTAATTCATGCTTTCGCTCATTAGCGCACCCGTGTCCCTACAAAGGCTGTGACAAGTCTTTCAGTCGTCGCGATAATCTGGGTCAGCATGTTCGTATACATCTCCAGCCATAATCGTCTTTCGTTATGAGCTTCAACTGGTGTGTTTTCTTCTTTCTTTTTTTATGCGTTGTTCGAACTCTATCGTCCTTCTCCACTATAATACACCACTGCATATATCTTTCTTTACTCCAAATCCTCTATCATTGTTTGTCATTTACACAGCCTCCTGCAATTCGTTTCGCCTGTCTTTATTAGATTTTAATTAGTTCTGATTGGCACGTGTCGAATTAGGCCTGCCAACTCCCTTTTCCATCGAGGATTAATTGTGCCATCATGCATCAAGGTCCTACTTGAGGCCGCCGTTCAGATCTGTGCTTGCGGACAAACGTATAACCGTCCAGGAACCCTATAAAGTGCATTCCCTTTGTGCAGGAGGCCACCCATAACGCCTCCAATTATTCCCCTCGAGACGCTCTCTGGTATCGTCATTCTTGCCTGAGCGTACAAACTTGCCCGAAAGCCCATGCAAGCATCGTCGGAGAACGCCAGTGTCAGGTAGGAACTCTATTTCCTAATCTGAAGTACTTGACTGACGGTTTACTGGCTGTTATCTGCATGATAATGAATCCATACTCCTTTCTGGTTTTTTCGCGTCGACTTCTGCCCCGTTGTCTCAAAATTAGATCTAGCCGTGAAAGTTTCTCAAGCACGAACAGTGATTATCTGGACCAATGGCTTCGTCGACTTCATTCCCGACAAGGTGCAGTGGCTTTAGACTCCCATGAGTCTGAGGACATGACGCTCGCACATCAGCACATGTTTCTGGATGCTCACTCAGGACCATCTTTCAGCCAATCCACATCGCCTGCATCCTCCAGTGGAACTCGAGCCTCTTATCAATCGAGTTCTAGTTGCCCCCATGGCGCAAACAGCGTCGACCATGGCTTCGAGGAAGAGCAGAGCGACGAGCATGGTTTCCTTACCGCGGATGTATCTGAAGAGCCTTTATCCAGGACAAATAGCATTGCGGCCGATTGCGATACCGATAGTACGCCCCATCGAACGCGTGATGATGCGACGTCTACAGCGAATAGCATGGAATGCAAACATCATGCGGGCGGTCGAATACAACAGCCAGATTCAGATCCTCTTATCCGAGTGGAGCCGCAAACGCATGCGAAAGATGCGATTAGTGAAGAGGAATGCGCCCATTGTTCTGCTTGTCCGTGTGGCGAGCAAGAACATAGGGTGAGTTCCTGCTTCATCTGTCACACGACCGATATGGCAGAGTGGATAGGAGATCCTGATGGGTTACCTTTGTGTAAGAGACTCGTTTAAGTCTGTCGGGAATTAGCTGAAGAGTCGTGCAACACTACTAGGTATCGTGTGCGCAAATCTCTACTACGTGAGCGTATATTTGACCGTTTATGTCAATCCGTTTCTGACTCGGGAAACGCCTTCGCATTCTTTCTCGATTCTCAGAGGTATGTGGTGTTATCGTACTAATCGAAGTCAAGCGAAATAGTTGCTGAAAAACCTTTCGGATAGACATAAAGGCACCCAAGGTTGAGGGGCATTTGTACCATACAAACTTATCGCCATCGAAATGCATCTGTACATGTATGGCTGCCAAAGGCAAATCAACTTTGCCTCAAATATTTGTCGCAAGTTTAGAAGCTTCGCCTCTTCGCGTTCTGCGCCTGTATATAACTGATACAACCTAGAAAAAATATAAATATCTGTAGCTATAGTAGGAAGGAGTAATATAAGTACACGAGATGATGGAAGGGTATGAGACTAGGATCGCCAAATAGGATACGCCTGCGAAGTCGGGCGAGTCCGAAATGCTGCATGAAAGAGTAAGCGAAAATGAGTAGGAAAGCGTGCTGAGGGTAGCATGTATATACCGCAACTTGCACGAAAACCCCAACGTAAAGAAAGTTGCGACGGAATCAATGTTGGAAATTGAGTATAAAGATGATAAAGGGTCAAGTCAAAGAGAAACAAGTTGGTAATGCACACGGCGACCAACCCACCCATGCCAAGGAGAATGTGAATCGATAAGAGGAATAGCAAAGAAGGGACAACTTTGAGCCAGACAGCTTAGGACAAAGACAGTTTAAGAACAGTAAAGTGCCGAAGGCGCAGAAAAAAAAACGAAGAAAGTCCAATGGGAAGAGATAGTCGAAAGGCCGCACAAGTCAAGGCGTCTTCGCTGCCGGCTCTGACACCTACACGTCCACATCCATCTTTTGGATCCCTCGCTCTTCCGAGTCTTCATATGCAGCGTCAACGATACGGACCTCGCCGATGACCGTAGATCCAGTCTTCACTGCGTCCTCCCCTTCAGCACCCTCCTCTTCCTCCTCCGGCAAACCCACCGCAACGCTCTTCGGTGTGTTATACCTCGATGCAAGGCTCATCGATCCGATTGGGATCGCCCCTGGGCTCGGCGCACCTGCATAACCTGCATAACCTTTCTCGAAAGACGCTCTCGCGCCAGAGGAGCTGCACGCGCTGCTGTAGGTACCTGGAGCAGCACCCGCGCTAGAGCTAAAGCCTCCCCCACCAGGTGTATACGTCCCCCCACCAGGCGTTGATGGGATGCTCGAGCCCCAAGTCGTTGACGTGTTGGATGAGAAAACGGGCGAGGATGGTTCGTGGTCAATGTCATGGTCGGCATCGTGCTCGGCGTCGGGGTCGGAGAAAGCTGTCGACGTGGTGCTCTCATTGCGGCGGTGCCGCAGTTGTTCGGGCTGCGGAAAACCGAACTCTGCGGCCATATCGTGGTCTGAAATATCCTCGCCTTCTTGCGCACCACGTTGTATGCCTACGGTGCGAAGTCGGCCAACCCATCTAATATATAGAGATATTATTATCTGTAGTTCACAAGATGACGTGGAGACTTACGCGTCAGCTCTGTCCAAGCTTTCCTTCACCACGCTGGTGACATTACGCATCATATCCAAACTCTCCGTCGCCAGCACCAATATCCTTTGCGATGCTACGAGGGCCGTGCTCGCCGAAACCGCATCGCCCTGGGTCGGTTCTCCATGTCGAGAAGATGCCAGGGCAGCCCTCGCAAGCCGGGGAGATGACGAAGGAGACGCTGCGCGCGAGTTCTGACCAGACCGTACCCCAGGTTCAGGCGCCCCAGTTCCTCGTTCCCTCTGCGCAGCGCGCCGTTGCCCACCGGGCCGCCTTAGTGCTCCGGACCCGTGTCCCGCTGCTGCTGCGACGGTGTCGCGTTCGCTGAGCGAGGTCAAACCTGCAACCGCCGACGAAGACGCAGATGAACCAGCAGTTGCAGGGCCAGCTTTGTTCGCCCACCGTTGTGGTAGCTTCAGGATGAAGCCACGCACCCTGGTGCGGGCGGGTTCAGGGAGTGCGCCACCGGTGTACTTAGATACCACGTCAACGACTTGCCGAATGGTATGCACTATATCACGGCGGACTGCGGTGAGTTTCCGAAGGTGCTCTTCCGATATAGGAGGTCGTCGAGCGACAGAAGACGATGATGACGGAAGTGGTTGAAGGGATGCAGTAAAGTCACGAAGGATCAGGATTTGGGCGTCAATATGGGCTGTAGCATACTACGAGAATATTAGGCAAGCGTTAGAGGACATGTATGGAATCGCACCTGTAGCCATTGCAAACAATACTTTAATCTACGCATGCTCTCCTCGCTCAGCGCAGCACTCAGACCACCAGCTTCAAGCAGGACAGCCTGCCATCGACTCCGTTGCGCAACCTGGCGCTCACTTCCTTCCGATGCCTCTGCGCGCCGAGAACGAGCCTTTTCGTCGTCTTCGGGATCGCCATTCTGTGTCGGTGTGGAAGCCCGTGAATCTGGCGGCGGTTCAACATATGGACTTGAAGCTATACAAAAATTAGTGATTGAAACAAGCATGATAGTTGACGATCACGTACATTCGAGCCAACTAGGGACATCACGATCGCTTGCTTTCCAGTATTGTTTTGAGCTTGAACTTGAGGAGTAAGATGTAGTATCTTCATCTTCCTCGACGGCTGTTCCATCGAGTGTCTTCGTTCTCAATTTAGGGCGACCCCGATCAGCACTGGAGGGTGAAATGGCATTTGAAGAGGTGGGTGCCGTGTCAGCGCCAGAAGAAGGTCGGCGATACCGATCGAGCTAAAAGAATTCAACTATGATCAATATGACGCAAAACACGTCAAGCTGAGCAAAAGTCAATTCGAAACAAAAAAACATCAAGCATACGCCACCAATTGATAATAAAATGAGGAGACCTCTCCGCTTGTGCTGCGGCGCTTAGGAGTCCAAAACGACCAAATCCACAAAGCGTGCTCTGAAAATAGTAGCTCCCACTGTATGGGAAATGTAGAGCAATCACTCTTCCATTGCCAATATCCGTGCGTAGCCCAACAAGTCCCACAGAAAACATACGCAGCCGTGAAGCACAACATAGAAAAAAAGATAACACAAAAAACCACTCGACGTCGGAAATCACATGTGAATTCGCTGTATTGATCGAGTGCACGCACAAAACGAGTGAAAGCAAAACAAAAACCACAAACATACCCTGTCAAGCTGTCTGCACGCAAAGTCATCCAATTGGTTCACATTCACTGGAAGACGGTCGATAACAGGTCGAGAAACGGCTTTGACGCTGGATTCCATCATCTCAGCGCCGTACTATCACAGCGTTAATTTCAGCGCTTGCATCGATGAGAAAACGTGGCGCACCTTTACGACCCGAGACGACGCTTTCCCCTGCTCATACACCCTCATAGCTGATCCCAAAAGCGGTAAGCTTGACATGCGAGATACGAAAGCTGGTGCGCTGGAAGATGCTTCTGATACGAGAGACGAATCGCGCGATCGCGATGACGATGCAGGTGAGGAGAGACGAGGTGATTTCACCGATGAAGAAGACGACGAGGACATGGAGAGCGGTGGGAGTGTTTTGGGATCTTCTCTGCGATGAGCTCGATGATCATTAGGACAAAAAGTCTGTTGCTTACTAGATTCTGTGCGAGCGCTGACACCGTTGCGCATTTCACCCAGAGCTTTGATGGCAATACGCACAGATTCATCTTGGTCGTCGAGAGCGCTGTGGTGGCTAATGTCGTCGGCCATGGCGTCGGCAGTGAGATGGGAGTCAAGAAGACAACCACATCCTGAATCAAAAGCACATGGGCATGCATACCCAATAGCATGTGAATCTAATGAAATAATTATGTACAAATAAACCGGCGTCGCCGTATGTTTTCCCTTTATATAGTATATGATGGACCAATAGGAATGGTCATATTAATATCAAGCCATCATGAAAAGGCGCAGGAATGATTACAAGACGTAGTTTAGGCCTGAGGCCTGAGGGTTGGGAGCATGAAGCCGTAGTCTCTCATTTTCGTGACGACGTGCACGGAATGACAGCAGAATCATGGGTAATCCTCGGTCTTGTATGATGTTAGGTCAGTGCATCACCGAGTCGAATATACAGAAGTATTATTATCCGAGGAAGAAAGACGGCGAAGACGTCAAGAATGACAAATTCGTCGCACGGTTATAAATCTCCAGCTTTCATGACATGTTATATTCTTGAACGAACCGAAAGGCAATATGGACAATGTCACCACTAGGATATTCACATGAGAGGAAAGGGCTTCAGAACATGTTGAGTGTCATTGGTATAAGCAGAGACGTGTTTTGTAGTGAAGATGATGAAGTTTCAAAAAGCTAGACAGATAAGGATCCACATTGCCTAATAAAGATTGCGAACTCATCGACTGACATGCGAAGGGTAAACTCCAAGTTCGTAAGACGTGTTGGCATTGCTGATAGCGGGACTTTCGAATAGAGCAGTGAAGGTCAATGAAAAGATCTCGCAGACGAAGCTTTTTCCAGCTACGCCATGTCAGCCGAAAATTAGCCTATGGGCAAATCATGGACCTGGGAGAGCGACAGCCAAAACTAAATGTCTATGTTACCTGTAATCGAGTCCAGAACAATGGCAAGATTGAGATGTGACAAAGAGTTTATTGTAGTGAGAAATTATATGGGGGTTCTGCCAGGAAGTTGACTGAACGCAAAGTTTGTCGAACTGATGGTGGACGCTCGTTTAGTCTCTCAGCGCTCGTCCAGAAAGATATGTCAACAAAAAATCCAAGCGCTAACAGCTGGAAGGCTGGGTTGGAGGGACAGTATTTGGACATAAGATCTGGATACGCTCGAGTTCCCTTTTTCCAAGACGTTATTTTTTAATTTTCTTCGAGCGCAGAGCTCGTGCAGAAAAAATGAAGCATGGGACGATCTTACAACAAAACAAAAATATACGAGTCAAGACACAACGGGTATTTTGTTGTGCCGGATTGTGGTCAAAGCTTTTGCTTGCTTTGAACATCGATGATATATATATATATATTGATAGGAAAATCGGTAAAAATTGGGATCCATTGTATGATAAATTCATAATTTTGGAGGTGACTTACCGTTGTATTCCTTTTTTGTGTCGTAAATTAACCTTGCTTTTACCTTTGTCCGCAGTGTTCCTAGCCCCTAACTTGGACCATCAACGTCATCTGTGGCTGTTCCAAGCGGCCTGAGAAACTGAATGTCATCATTGTTCTGATTTTCTTTATCAGGAATCGTCCTTAACTTAGAACCACCACCGTCATCTAGCTGTCCAAAGCGCCTTCGGGGATACTAGGACATCCACTATGCTGCTCGATCTTCCAACAGAACTCGTTGTGCAGATTTTCTTCAACTTACCACCTCTCGACCTTCTTTCCTGTCAACTATCCTGCAAATATCTCCACAATGTCGTGCGGGACAGCATCTTGCTGCAGTATCACATGGCGTTGATCGCAGCGAAAGCGAGCGACAACCCGTGTTCTACTTTACCAGTGTCGACGAAGCTTGCGCAGCTGAAGGAGGGGGACATGGCGTGGGCAGTGCTCAAGCCGACGTCCTCGGTGAAAATCCCGGTCGAGCACAACCCATCAGGCATCTACGACCTCACCGGAGGGGTTTATCTTTTGGGGAACAGCAACAGGAAGGATTTGCACTACATACGGCTCCCCAGCCACGCGGACGAGAAAACGGAATGGAACGAGATCAAGGTCGGGCGGACGATTATCGATATGGGCCTTTGTGTGTACGAGCACGATCTGATAGCGGTCGTCACAACGTACGTCGTAAAAGTGTTGTCGACCTTATGTCTGTTCTAATGAATCTCATTTCAACAGGACCCCTTCATCTCTGACTCCGAATACATTCGATATCGAACTTGTGCTTTTCGAGTTTTCTACCGGAAAGCCACACCCACAAGCCCAAAAGCACTACATCCACGTCACTAATACTCGCTGGGAGAAGCCCGCAATAGGCATTGAGATCGTAGGAGACAACCTTGTTCTTATTCTTTTCTATCACCGGCACGAAGCACGCCCCGAAGATAAAGTATTCGTATACAACTGGCGGACTGCAGCCACGAAAACAGTATGTCTCATCTATTCCGCGTCCATTTATAGTCACTGATATAATGCAGTGCTTTTCGGTCCCATACAACACATACACTGGGCTCATATTCCTCGATGAATACACCATTCTCCTCCCGAACACACAAACTAGCGCACTCGATATCTTCCGGATCCCATCGACCCCTAACTTGGATAGCACCGCACACATTCCGCTTGTTTCCCTCTCTCTTCCGCGGCTCGCGGACGGCCGGACCGTAGGCGGCATATCATGTCGCGCCGAGCCCAACCCGATTGGCGCGGCGTCATACCTCGATAAAAAGAAAGAGGCGCGCGAGCGAGCTAACATCTCTGAGGAGGAAGAAGATATGTTTCCTAAGCGTGGATATCTTGCCAGCGCTGAGCAGGCCATCTGTATCTTTGCTCTCCGCGTCCTTGGTGGACAGCCTGGTAACCCCTTCGGGCACACCTTCACGTTCGTGGTGCATCGTAATACAATCAATGATGTGGTTCACGAATTCGAAAGGAAGCGTGAAGGAAAGGCCGAGGCGGACGCTTATACAACTCGGCCAGCGATAGATGCGCATGCGAAGAAATCACTGGATGCTCCAGAGGAAGGTACCCCTATTCCGGAAGCGCCTTCTTCACCTCCACGTATCTCGTGGAAGGACTGGGGCCCGTCTATAACGCGCTGGTTCAATTCGGACAGCATCCCGACACGCTGGATCACCACCACAGCCGGCCAGCGTTGCGTACTCATCGCGGACAGTGCTCCCGACACGGGCTTCCCATACGTCGTCCTCGATTTCAACGAACGGAACGTTTTTCGGATGAAACGCTGGCAGAAGGCGCGTAACCTCCGTGAGAAGCAGCGTGAGCGGCGCTCCAGGACGCTAGATAGGGAACGGGAGATCGAGGAAACGATGGAATGGGCGGAGACATCCCAGTCGGAGACACAGACTACAGAGGAGAGTGAGGCGGAGACTGGGGATGATGACGACGAAGAATCGTGGTATGATATCGACCCGGAGGACGAGGATGAAGACCAAGAGCCAGTAGTCCATCATTCGGGCATGGCGATGGTCGAGGATGAAGATCTGAACGAGACGGGGACCCCCGGTGTTATCGTCGAATCGGAGGACTTGGGCAACGGGACCGAAAGTGCTTCGGCCTCTGGTGTTTCAGTGACACCAGAAGCTTCAGAGGAAGATAGCGACATAGTGCTCTTGGCGGATGAAGCGGCTGTGGAAGCCCAGGTGACTCAAAGTGAGGACCATGCGACCCAAGGGGATCAATCGAACGCAGACATAACGATGGAAACTGAAGCAGAGGATGCAAATACGAGTGCTCCTGGACCCGCGCCTCATTCTGCTCCAACCAGGAGAGTCCCGCTCCGCTCTCGAGGCGACCCTACAATAAACATCGAGCGCGATCCAGATAACCCGCTGGAAGGCTCTGACACTACCGCATCGCGGCGTATCTGGTGCGTGACTACGTCGGAACTGGTCGAGCCAGCAGAGACTTTCGCCGAGCGTGTGGAGGGGAGCCTCCCATACGTGGCGTGTGCAAGTGGGAAAACATATCCGTTCAATGGGGTGTTGTTGGACGAGGAGAGGATTCTTGGGATTCGGGTTGATTTCTTGGACCGGATTCGCCAGATTGAGGTGCATCATTTTGGGTAATGTACGTCGACGGACTGTATATGACATCCTACTGCGACGAAACATTTCGAATTTATTTTCTAACCACATTTTTCTTGTATTTCAATTTGAAACTTATAGCCTTTTGACTACGCGCGTTACTGTATATCGGCATCTCGGCAAAACAGTGAATGATTAGCGCCCGTGCCAGCGCTTACAACAGCGATGGCTGATCTCACAACTATCCAACGACAGCAGAACCTGGAGCTTCACCGCGCGCGTCAATCGTATATTAACGGCAGTCCTGCTAAGTTCCATTGTGCAGCACAGCAGATTTTCGCATGGAAAGGCGCAGGTGACTACATCGGGCCGAATGCATTCACTTCCTCCCATGTGCCCCAATTGTCCAATGACTGGCTAGCGTCTTCTGATGTTTTTCCGATGGACCGCGTTAGGTGGAGTTTGAGTTTTTGATCCACGAACCCACGCGATTGCGGGCCGAATTTGCGACTTAGATCCCAAGTAAAGCAAAGCAATATCAAATATATTCTTCTGACCAACATATAGAGGTGAAAGAAGGAAACTGCGAAAAGAATAAACTCCAAATTACAACCTAAGGTGTACTCAACGTGAACGAAGAAATAGTTACGCTGCCACCAAGAGCTGATGTAGCATAATTGAACATCGCGAAGCGGTACCCCATAAAGAACTCCCAGTCCTTGTTCATAGTGAATCCGGATCCGAGCGTTTTGAATGTCTGGCCGTCTGTGCTATAGCTAAAAGTACCGATGTTGGTAGTAGAACTGGGACGGAAATCTCCGGTTAGACGCAGAGAGATGTGGCCGGTTAATGGAACATTGACAGACGCAATTTCCGATCCCAAGCTGGAAGTAGCCAACGTCGTTAAGTTCATATTGATGCCCGACACCATGACGAGCCGCGCAGCGCCATTATTGCGTTTGATTCCGATCCAGGCAGACTGGTCTCGTAGCAGCGCGAGGCCTGCGCGATCACCGTCGTGCATGGAAGAGTAGTCGATAAGAATGGTGGCGGTGGATGATGGCCCAATAATCCGGTGTGTGAGTGTATTGCGCACGGCGTAGAGGTCGTCCGCTGTGGAGACCGTTGCCGTCTGCAAATGCAGCCCGTTCGAAGCAGAGAATTTCGTGGTGTCCGGATTGTGGTTCCATTCCCATTCTGGTGAGAGGGGAAGGCTGGGGAATGAATCAGTACCGGTCAATGACTTGACGGTTTGCGGGGTGGATGGATAAGGATAGGATGTGAATTGGTTGTTGACCAGTTGGGCAGTGGGAAATCCGTCGGAACCCCAAGTGATAGGCGTCAGGACCGGTACGCGACCGCCTGGGTAAGAATCCACGAAACCCATATAATACCAATTTCCGGAAGGCGTATCGACAATGCCTCCCTGGTGAGGGTTTCCGCCGTTTATAGGACTCTGAGCGCCCACGACGAGTTGCTTCACGGCGTATGGGCCCCAGGGGGTACCGGAAGTTGATTGAAGAACAAATTCGGCGTCTGCAGGCCTGTCCACGAGAATATAGTAGTTTCCGTTAATCTTGTACATCCTGGATCCTTCGATAGTTCCTACTGTACTAGCGTAAACCTGTTGTGTACGGACTTGGGAAAGACCGTCTGAGGATAGTTGAGCGACGGAGATGTCGGTACTCCCGTAACTGACGTAGAGGGTATCCGTCGCATCATCGACGAGGAGTCCAGCATCGTAATAGCAGTTGTTAATGGTGCCACTCTTGGTCCAAGGCCCTTGGATGGAAGGCGCCGTGTAGACATAAGTGGTCGCGAATTCGATGCAACCGATCCAATAGAACATGCCGTTGGACTTGCGATATTTGAGAGAGGATGCCCAGATCCCCTTTACGTAGGCGCGCTGCCCGTTGGTGAGATCGTACTTAGACGACCAGTCGAGTACGGGTACTGCAAAAAATTCAGTCTCTTATTCAGAATCATAACTAAAATACACACCAGAGTGACCAATGAACTCCCAATTGACTAGATCATAAGAACGAAGAATCGGTGCGCCTGGGGAATAGTGCATTGTGGAGGCGGAATAATAGTAGGTCGAGTTGACGCGTATCACGTCAAGATCGGCGAGGTCCTCCCATAAAATGGGTTGTGAGAATGTTTGAGTAGAGGAGGGGGCGGCACTCGTAGATGATGGCACGGAAGTTGTGGCGGGTTTAGTAGTTGTCGTTGTCGTTCCGCTGGCTGTACCCGCGATACACTTGTAAATCAGGTTAATGATGCGCTAATCTTCGCGAGAAAAATTCATGAATTACCTGTGAATAATATGGGTTGGAGTATGTGCAGACGTAGCCCGAAACACATGTAGTTGCGCCTGTCCATCCAATACCGCCGCACTGTCCTATAAGAAATGTGTATGTCACCCTTCGAGCGTTAAGTGGATTCAAATTATTGACATACCATATGCGCTCTGTTGGGCATAAGACGCAAGAAAAAGCGAGCTTATCAATAAAGAGCTAGATATGAGTTTCATGTTGGATATTCGATACGTAATGCCCCAACTAGTATGTGCTGAAGTTGTGTAGTCTTTTATACGATTTATGACCAGGAATTGATGCGTATTCGCGCATTCGAAGGTGTCGAGTCGAAGTAATTATCACAAGTCTGTACTGTCACCCTTCAAAGACTGTCTGTCATCATAATTCACCCTGAATTCTCCGGAGTGGATGACTTCAAAAAGTGGCCACAAGATAAATCTTATGACGCTCTTTCTCTAGCAGAAGAGAATTCTGCAACTAAATTTAGTAATATCAGCCTTCGCAAAAGGTCTACGCGAAGTCTAACTTTCTGTATTGATAGAGCGCAAGACCTTAGCTTCTGCAGATTCATCCGAAGAAATTTCAGGTCACCTCAAATGTTCGGTGATAATAACTACGGAGTTATTCAAGGCGGTCGCTTAATTGCGGTCGTTAATTATAACGCGTTAATGCACGTCAAGAAATCATCTATACACGGACAAGATCAACTTTGTATGACTTTCTTGCTTTGGAGAAATTTAATCATTTTGATAGAATCAATGAATTGAAGCTCCTCGAAATTTATGAGGATTATATATGTATTTGGACATTACAGTTACTGAAGTATATCGAAAATATATTCGACGCCAGTGTTAAAATTCTCTATCCTCTATGAAATCTCATACGATGCAAAGATCTGCCCGTGACCGAATTTTAGCCGTGCCATTCCCGAGCGCAAACAATTTAGCTTCTCATGTGTCTTTGTTCGGTTCCCAAGCTGCAATACGCCGTAAATTACCTCCTATGAATTTGTCGGGTTAAAGGAGAAGATGCTACAGATAGACTACTTGCGGCCCGTCTCAACCAATGAATGACGCACATTGCGACAGGAAGTAAATCATAAGACCGAAAGTCGTATGGTGGAGCATTTAAAGGAGTCTTACTCTACAACAGGTACTCAAGTTGCTTTCGGAGGAATGAACGTGCATAATTTTGACTTAATAGTCTTATTGCCATTCCCAAGTACTGTGCCCAAGAAACACCTATCGAGTTGTGCGGTTATTCGCAGTTTACTTATTTGTACGTCTAAAGCTTCGGATGCCGGAGAAATGATGCGCAACCTGAATGAAGATGCAGCGATGCGATCATTCGAAATGTGAGATTTCCTGAGGAGATGACAAGCTCCCAAACATGCCATTGATTGAAATCTGTACCTCAACTTAGCCGAAGCCACCGCACCAGCAATATAAAAGGCACAAAAGGAGTGATCAATGCACACTTACTACGGTCGCCAGAAACAATATTCCATACTTTTGATATTCAATCCTTTGGTATGTATGCAACAAGAAATTAATGATACGAACTACAAGGGTTATCATACATAAATCAACCATCCACTACCGCCTACGCGCCCCTATTGCTCGCTCACGAAGATAGCAGCCATTCCCATACCGGAACCAATGCACATGCTCGTCACGAACAGCTTGCCACCAGTCTGCTTCGCGATGTTCAAGCCAGTGGCGACCTGGCGGGCACCCGTGCATCCGAGAGGGTGGCCGATGGCGATAGCGCCGCCGTTGAGGTTGACCTTCTCGAAGGGGATGCCGAGGTGCTGCACGCTGAAGACGGCTTGCGAAGCGAACGCCTCGTTGATTTCGTAGAAGTCGACGTCGTCCTGGGTGATGCCAGCGAGGTTGAGCACGCGGGGGATGGCGTAGGCGGGGCCGACACCCATGATGCGAGGAGGAACACCAATGGTGGCAGCGGTGACGAACTTGCCGACGATGGGGAGACCGAGGCGCTTGGCAGTCGCGCGGGTGGTCAAGATGACAGCGGCGGCACCATCTGATACCTGCGAGGCATTGCCTGAGAGAAAAGTAAGAATCGAGAATGCCAACGAAGGCGGATGTGCACGTACCAGCATGGGTGGAGCCGTCTTTGGAGAAAGCGGGCTTGAGCTTCGACAAGCTCTCAGCGGTAACACCGTCCCGGATGCCGTCATCCTGGTCAACAACGATGGTAAGCTCCTTCTCGGTCTTGGGGTCGATCCACTTGGCGGTAATGGGGACGATCTCAGCCTTGAACTTGCCAGCCTTGTTGGCAGCAGCGGCCTTTTGGAAAGACTTGGCCGCGAATTCGTCCTGCACTTTGCGGGTGATACCATAATCCTTCGCGACGTTCTCCGAGGTAATACCCATGGGCAACAGGCAGTCCTCTGCGTCCTGGTTTTCGAGGATTTCGTCGGCGATGTTGGGAGCAGCGCCAGCTCCGTAGCCGTTTGTCATCGACTCCACACCGGCACCTGAGCAAAACTCGTCAACACAAACAGAGAATGCTGAGCTTGGGCGCATGTGACGTACCGATACCGATTTCAATCTGACCTGCGCGGATCTGGTTGGCAATTTGGTTGATGGCGGTCAGACCAGAGGAGCATTGACGGTTGACGGTATTGATCGAAGTCTCGACGGGAATGCCAGCGTGAAGAGCGGCCATACGAGCTGCTGAGGCTCCTCCTCCTGGGGGTAGAACATTGCCAACAGCGATGTCCTCAATGAGCTTGGGGTCAAGGTTGATTTTGGAATAGGCAGCGCGGAGAACGTGCGACAGGATGAGCTCTGGCTTGGTGTCTTTGAAACCACCCTTCTTGCCCTGAGAAAACCTTTAAAATCGCGTCTGACAAATCAACATTGAAGTACTGACCTTGGTAATGGCAGAGCGAACAGCAGAGACAATGACGATGTCGTTATCGCGCTTCTGAAGGAGAGCAGCCTTTCCTGACGAGACTTGTGTGGCCATTGTAGAGGACGTGGTGGTGGTGGATGAGAAGTGCGGAGAGAAACCGGACGGTTCCCTTATAAGCAGGGTATTGATAGTAGCCGGATCTCCAATCACATGCTCGTTTCGCGCGCCAATCCTCTGTCAGCGTCGTCGGATATCCTCAATTACCGTTTTTTGTCTTGTAAACCCACTCCTGACCCCACAGAATTCGTCGGCTGCATACCACGTTTTGCGGCATGGTTTATTCACGGAGGTGGAAGAGGTATGAATGTTGGTCTTCCCCGGATTGTGCTCTGAAGTGCGCCCCACGGGGAGGATTTAGTTTATTTCACATGACAGAGGAGATAAAACCCTAACCTTGACCGATTCTCTTTACCATGTACTTTCACCTGTCGTCGGAGCTGGTGAGCAACTTGAACAGTGATGAAAACCTTGCCTGGAACCATCAAGGTGAGATGGGATGCGATACTCAGGCAAAATGTCCACATTTTCTCAAAACCACGCTCGTCTCGGCTCCATTGAGAGCATCGAAAACAAAGCGAAGAAGGATTCAAAGACGAGGCGACATGCGGAGATCCTGACGCGCTCGATTTCCATGAGTCTACAAACAAGTCGCGCGCATGATGCATGTGTAGTGCAGCTCACATATCGGCGCCTGTAGCATATCATAAACGTCGCCGTAGGAGATGTTGAAAAGAAAGGCAATTCAATCTGAAAGACGATATCTGACTAGGAAATAGCAGAGCCATGTTGAGGTTTGGATAGCTATATTTGCAGTATATGCAGATATACGCGCCCAATACTCAGTGTCCGAATTCATTGCGTTTCTGAAGCATTCATAGCTTTCATCAGCACGGAAGGTCTCGTTCGAGGAAGTTCTGTGTTTGACCGTATTCTTCATAAGAGCCCAATCGCGGAGATCGTAATTCGATGTTCGAAATCCGATATTTCATATGCTTCATCGGAGCGAATAATGAATTGATGGTGGTGGTGGTAGTTGAAAAGAGAGAGGCGGTCTTGTCGCGCTAGACTGTCGATGTCAATGGCGGGAAGAATTATTTAATCGATGATATTTCAACCAGGCTTAGCATGACTGAACATTTTCATTTGAAAGTCACTTGTAATTACTAATCGAGTCGTCTGTCTGTCACAGCAGCCATACAGGGTCATCATTTACTCCCTAAATACTTATAGAAGGATCAATCTAACCAATCTGCGGAACTCTGTGAACGTTGAATGTTTTTATTTCAGGAGGAATAGTCCTGTGCGCCACGCTTTCATGAAGAAGATTCTATTTCCGAGTCGAGAAGGGATTAAAAAGCGCACGCATTGTGAAATATGTGTATGAAAAGACTCACCAAAAGAGGCAGACTATAATCTTGGTCCAAATCAACGATGCTGACCTCGAGCATCCGTAATTTTTTGCACTGTTTAATCGATTTAGCATTACTTCTGTCGTAGCACCACTTGTTCGCCGTGATCGTATGGACAGAGAGATACTGTAGTTCGTCAGCGAGTTGCGGAAGGGTACGACTGTAGAAAATTGTCGCAGCATTAACTCTTGCGGGAGTTTCACGATGGATCGCTTCTTCTTTGTGGAATGCAAGGTCGATCAGAACACCGCTGCAGTATTCCAGATAGTCCAACAGTTCTTCGGAAACCTCATCGATATCGGTTTCGATCCTTCGTAGTTTGATTTCTTCACTCCGTAGGCTATTCCATATTCCCGCCTGCTCGCCGCTGTTAGAATATCGAAGGTACAATGAATGCAGCGAGCGAAAGTACGGTGTAGTTATATCGTCAAGGGTTATCCCGAGGGAGTCAAGACACATCGTACTGATTTGAGGGTTCGGATTTGCCTTCAGAAATTGACGGAGATTCGGCGGCGGGCTCCAAAACGTCGACCATCCTGAGCTTATCGTCAAATGAGTGAGCGCCGGACTTCGTTCGATGATATTCGCCATTTCATGAATCATGAAATCATCATAGTTGAACGGGGAAGCCGTACGGCAGACGTCATGGATTGTTAGCTGCTGAAGATGATTGATTTTGCCCAAATTGTGCACCAGCATTTCTTTGTCGTTGGGAAACCCTAGTTTGAAATCGAGCACTACATTTCGGACGGGATGAGTAGCCAAGTGACGGGGGATAACCTCAAAACTCCAATTATAATCTGATGAAGATATGAGCCACCTATACAGTATGCGGAGAACTGCGTAAGATTCAAGACGCAATCTCCAGGCTCGAAGATATCACAACTCACCGAAGCGTATGCAGATTAATTTGGGCCAACGCTGCCTCAAGGTCGCTCTTCAGCTCATCGCCTACTATGTGCTCCTTTTCTACGTTCTGAGTAGCGGAACCGGAAATCTTGCCAAGGGAGAGACACGATATCGTTAGGACCCGTACCCACCGCACGCCCTCGGTCATGCGAAGGCCAAATGCTCTTAACTTCTCCCGCCTCACAGAAAGCGGATGGACAGACAAACGAACGTAGAGATTCTTGAGAGCAAATTGTGCAGCGACCATGCTTAGAACGCGACATACGAGTCGCAGTCGCATGTTGTCATCGATAGACAGCTGCAATTTTTTTCATGCCTCGATAAGAAAGAGAAGAGCAAAAATGAGCACCTTCGAAGCGATATCACAAAGGATATCTTCTGGAAGGTTATCGAGAGATGCCATATCGATTGTGGTATTGAACAGAAATGCGCAACCAAAGGTGTCACTCCCGGCAGTACTCAGACATGAAACTCTCAGAGTCACCTGCAATCGTTTTCACATATGCACGTTCAGTCAGACATCCGCGTTGACAAACACTCTCACAATCGTACCACAGTTCAGAGAATGGCAAAGTTCCCAACTCTCGTTGCTATCTCACTAGCACTACGCCGACGCAAAAACCCAACAACATGGTCATCAATGACGCCTTGACAGCCATCCACGAGTTTCCTTCATAGGAGCCGCTCACGTAGCGCTCACTACTAGCACTTCCAGGTTCTCCGACTGACGAACCAAACGCGCCGCCGCCTGGTAGGACAGCGCCCGTTGTATAGACGTTGAGGGTACAAACGGCGGTAGGGCTGACGAGGTTGCAGACGCCGGAAAGCGTCGGGGTGGATGCTCCTACGGTGTTAGGGTAGTAAATCGACGCCACGGATCCGCTCTGAACGAGCGTTGCTGCACGTACAAATTTAAGAACAATCTATCCGACAACATTCAAGTGCAGCACTCACCTGGCCCCGGAGTTGGTGAAGGTGTCATCGCACTCCCATCAAGTAACGCATAGGTCGTACTACCACTTTGAGTCCCGATGGCGGATGCGGCTTGTGGAACTTGATCCCATCCGAATGGAATGTATATCGGCCCCTGGTCCTGCCCCAAAATCCCTGGAAGGAATAGAATTGAGTACGGTCAAATCAATGAATAAATGAAGAGTTCATCTACTTGTCGCCGCCATCAAACTTACTCCCAGCGTGAACAGCAGGAACCAGATCATGGCATGCAGAAGTTGGAGGGATTGAAGGAAAGGTTGGGGAGGTTCTGCGGTTTGTACCCTTGCATAGGTGGTGAATGCTCTGTCCGCTCTGTCCGCTCAATCAACCAAGACTCGAAGGCCAGACCTCGCTATAAAAAGTGGTTAACGGAGTTCAATGCCCGCGCAGATTCGGCACGCAAAGGGAAATTTCAGGCGGCGGCAAATCGGCACGAGCGTTTAAGCGTCCATCGAACGTACGAATCTATTATTTCACCGATTTACATAAAAAAGTAATGACTGTGGACTTGAAACCTGAAATACATATCGGAAAGGTCTACTACGATTTGACCGCATCTGAAATGATCTTGTTCGCCATTGAAGTCCTCGGTGTAATAGAGCATTCAAAAGGGAGCGGGTGACTAGCATGTGCGTTAATGGTTGATTCCGACACAGATTAACAAATAAGCAGACCTGATCATTCCATCGGTGTATTCTCCGCTAATAGGTATCTCCTTCCCGGACGAGTCTACCTTTTTGCTGATGTCGAAATTTTGAAGTATCGTTGCGATCGCCAACCAAAGCTAGGAATAAATCTCAGTAAAAGTCCAGCCCATGACGCCTTCGGGCGTTTGGTAATATAGACAATACAAACGTGACGTACCGTGGCGGAAGCTAAATGCTGTCCTGGACATATCCTTGTATACGATTGAGCGTAAGTAATGGAGAAGGGCATCATGGAACGCATAAACTGATTCAGACCTCCTACCGAATCCGAACACGGCATCTACTTTGTCGTCGTTTAATTCACCATTCTCTCTAAAGAAGCGGTCGGGGTTGAACACGTCTGGTTCTGGATATTTCACTGGATCGTGTGTAATTGCCCTGTGAACACTATTGAATCATCTAAAAGGCAGAAAGACAGGATTAATGAATACCATATGTTACCGATCACTGTCGCTCCTTGAATACCTCTCTTCAACAAAAGTTCTCAAAGACGAGATACCACACACCTTTTGGAATGTAAAAGCCGTTATAAATATCACTAGAGGTAGCTGCATGCGGTAGACCAAGAGGAAGCACCGGCCGCCAGCGAAGTACCTCCCTGTGCATTGCTTCTATGTATGGCATTGATGCCCTATCGTCGAAGTTGGCTAGACGCTCCGAACCCATTGAGTAGAAGAATGTACCTAGGGTTGAAACAGTCTGGAGGGACTCAGCGACTAAATGGAAAATGCTTCCATGTTACTCACAGTGTCTGCACCAGCTAAGGGATTGACAATAAATATCAATTATAGGAGAGCAAATAACACTGCGTACCGGCATATGCAGTAGCAGCGACTCCAGCGGCGGCCTCGTATTCTTCTTGAGACTTGTGACCTTGTAGTAGCTCTGCTAAGATACAATTCGGCGCCTTTCCTTCTTTCTAAACAGATTATGAGTGTAGTGATATTATCCATGTCAATCACTCTTTGAAATACCATTTTATCCTCAACAGAAGCGAGAGGTACGTCGCGCATCTCATAAACCATTTTGCGAGATTCGGATCCGAAGCGCTTAAATCTGGCACCGGGGAACCAAGAAGGCGTGAATCGAAGGATTGGAATCGCATTCAACAACGAGGCTCCAGGGAAAACGGAGGCACTAAGTCGTTGATTCGCTGCATCTGCAAGATTGACGAAGTGATCATCCTTGGGCGAAACGTCGTGGTCGTATGTTATCGCCATGATCACAGCCGCGGGTAGTCTGTTTCATTTATCGTGAAAAATTGAAGTTAAGAATTGGACATGGAGGCAAAATTAAAGTCATGCTTACGTCCTACAGTGTTCCATGAAGTCTTCCGGTGTAGTAAGTAAGCTGTACAAGAGGTCGTTGACCTTTCTCGTTTGGATTGGGCGGTAGTTTAGAGAGGCATTAGGCCTAAAATATTGCTGGAAGATACGCCTATGGGATCGCCATCGCGAATTGTAATGCATAAATCCGGCATTGAAGGTTGTCCATCCCATCCTAGAAAATGTTCAGTTTGGGCGTAAGTTTGAGACAAAACAGTGGGCGTACAGGTCAAGCATTGCAGAGCTTGGTCGATCGGAGTATATATTTGAGCGCTTTTCGAGTAGATTAGCGCAGTCTTCTTGCGTATTGAGGATGATGGTATGCTTGTTGAAGATTCTGAAGTGGGAGATTCCTCCTGTATACTTGAATTGAATAAAATGTTAGCTATGGGAGCGAGTGGTACATACCATATTTTTTTCCCCACTCCGTGAAGGCAACGCAAGCTTTTGAATGAGGCATGTTACCCGTGTTCCTAGTAAGGAATCGTTCCGGAGGCCCGGGGGGATAAGGAAGCCTTCGCAAGAGCGAGAACCATTGCGCAGCTATAAAATACAACAAAATCAGGGATAATCCAATAACCGGATAAGCATATGGATGAAGTCTAAGCAGAAGATCTAAGTAGGACATCAGTGGACGAAGTTTACGCTCATCGATGCAGCGTGGCCATCTTTTTATCGTCTGCTGAGGAGTGTGAACATCATGCCGACTAGGTTTAATAGGAGAGTTGCCTGTATGAAGATTGTATCGTTGACAGATGCAATCATCCTGCAGAGAACAATGCAGTGCAATCCTCGGAGTCTAGAAATACAATCTGTCACGGCCTGTAAATGTTCAACCCCAGTGAAAAGCGGTTCTGCGAGAATATGAGCAGTTCTACGATTTGATGCATATCCCTGCGCCAGTGTGCGGAAAATCTGCGGAAATCTGCGC
>MU155535.1:0-24424 GCA_015484465.1 Pholiota conissans
TGATCATTAAAGACAAGGCACATTTCAAAGTGAGTTTTTGATTCTGATTCTTGTTTGAGTCGATGCTCATAGAGAGAGAAGAATTCCTCGTGTGGCAGCGTGACTTTTTTTTCAATATATCTGCCCAACTCATTGTGCCCATTGTGATTCCCCATTTATGGTTAGAGGCTGAGGCGCAGCCCACCATGCATTGTGAATCTACACATTTTGATATTGACATCCTTGTACTTCTTACACATCCCCTGGCATTCTTGCCTAGTACATACATACAAGATCTTTGATGGCGCGAGACTTCTAACTCCATGACAATGAAAACTGTATGAAAAAAAATCACCCGTGGTATAATCAAACAACAAAGTATTGCCAGAAAGTAGACTTTGTTTTTGAATAGAAAAAAAAAAAGTGGGCCTCGTATTGCCGGGCAAAGCCGCGGCCTGCTCTAACAAGTAGTTAGAGTCACACACATTCATCGCCTCTCGAAATGTCCAGCAACGAATTTTGGCCTGGGACGAAGCCGACTTTGGCGCACTCCTTGATACCACCCACGATGTATTAACCTATCTACAGTCCTCATTTGCAAACTAAATCCTTTCTCATTAGTCTATTGATCTTTGACTCCCAATATCATCTCCTTCATACTTGTCGCAATGTTGAAGGCGCTGGTATTCATACCATTCGTGTCAACTCAACAACATCAGCCTTCTCAGAAATACTACTATAGCTGCTACTTGTAAACAGTGGTTGGCATGCAGCAGATTTCCCGCTTTCTGATGTCAGTTGGTCCAAGTATACGCATTTGACTCGTGGATTCGCGTTTGTGGTTCTTGTTGTAGGAATGTTCCAAGTACTAGTACTTATGATTACTTTTAGAACAACGACGCAAGACGTGACTTTTCTTTCACTTGATCCATCGGATGAGCAGTTGCTTGCATAGCTCGTGTCTTTAGCACATCAACATGTACGCAGGCTCCTCTCATTTTGAAGTGCATTGAATATGAGAACATTTTAGAACGTCAAAGCTATCATTTCTATTGAAGGATGGATTGGCTCTCTTTTTTTCTACGCACGGTAAGACTGGCCAAATTCCAGTAGCATGGCTTTATAACGTCCGTCAACGGCGTTGCCCATATATAGGATTTGGATGGTTTAAATTTCGAGTGAGGTCCTCTACACCAAGCATTTACCAATACTCACAATTTTTTAGTTAGGTATTTCTTGGAAATCAGGGAGTAGGATGCAGTGTAGTTGATGCGGACGACACCATCAATTTCTTGCCTATTTCTACGAGTTCCGAAATTCCACGCAGGTGAAGAAACTCATTCTTTCGGCTGCAACGCTTGATATACCCTGGATGGATTCATCCGGAGCAACATCTACAAATATTACGAACTCTGCTGAAGTTCTTGACTAAAGTACACTGCAGGTCCCAGTTCGCCCTAGGACGACTCGTGTGCGCCTTTGAGGACGCTTTTTGGCTGTTGCGGCATATGGTCATTCATTCCTCCTTCCACCCAGCTTTTTACTATCACAACATAACCGCCGTGCAATGCAAGCCTCGAGCTTCTCGGAGATAAGGCGATGGAGGCTAGACGTGCGATGCAAGGTCCTGGGTGACTTACGCATATAGAGGATACCTGAACGCGGATGGATCTGTGCATGATGGGGTCGAATCTTTATTTGATGATTGCATCCAGACAGTAAGTCAGCTTTTGCCTGTTTCCAAATAAATTGGGTTGACCCTAGGGATAGCCTTATACGCGCAGCCGAGCTCAAAGGGTTTGCAATGTGGGAGACAGGAGGAGACTCCAACGATACGCTGCTCGATTCAATAGGTACGTGCCTACTCACCCCCCTAATGATACTCACGTCGTCTTCTATTAACTTTAGTGAATGCGACCCAAAACGGCGGTCCGACATCTGCGCCATCGCCTGGTTCCTTCCAAGCATAAGGAATACCAGTTCCATGTCGTCAACCCTACTCACGTTTTTGGTTCCAGTAGCATTGCCTTCGCTAAACACATGAACGGCATCGAAGCTCCTCAAAGCCAAGAAACAGAAAAAGGCGTGAATTTATCACAATCATCGTAATGTATTGTGTATAGTACAAGTGGCCGGGACTTCAATGGTACATGCTCAGAACTCACGCGGACCTGCTCTGCCTTGTGTCCCCCACCTGGCATGTCCTTCAAAAACTTAATGTTAGTAACAATGTTAATGTCAGGCATTCCTTTTATAGGCATCACGGTACCTTACTCAATATTTATTCGCCGTTCCTTCAAGTGTAGCCTCCTCGACACCATGACGTTTGAATGCCTCGAAAACTTTCAGATCTGAAAGACTGGCTGTCTTTTTGAATGCCACAAAAAAGTGTTTATTCGTCTTTCGCATCCTTTTCACCAGGTTCACTTATAAATGGCACCTTCGAATAACGCTCTATTATCATCCTGTTGGCTGTGGCTCTGCATCCTAAGCCTGCTAGTCTCTGAAAATTTCGGATCATCAAGCTGCACAGATTTCACTCTATTCTGCATCCGTATTGAACATTCTGTGCGCATCTTCTGCGATGTGTGGACTTTTCCGTTACTCGGATTCTGGAGATGCCGTTCCACAATTTCTGAACGCCCCCAACGACTTGAGCAGACTGTTGACCACAATCTTGCTTTAATAAGTCCACACATCAATATCGGCCACTCATCTTTCGTGAGTCCAACACGGTCAGGGCCATTCGAAGCATAACGATTAATTATCGTTTCCCTTACCTCGTTACTTTTTGGAGCTCTAAATTGAATGAACGGCAGGTCAAGATATAGAAATCTATGTCCCTAACGGCAAGGCGGAACAATATCTGTATTCCGGAGTTCTGCTGGGCTTGAGACTTGATTCTAACGATATATCCGGGACTCCCCTTCTTCTGTCAATGAATCTAATATGGGCATCGTTGTTCTCGTATTTTCGGACGTTTCTGGATGTCATTGTGCTCGCTTCGAAGTCCAAATTATCCGTGAGCTGGCAAGAGGGTGAGGGCTTCGGATATAACCAAAAAACCCAGTAACATGGGCAACCGGAGAGCGTGTTTGATCTATCCTGAGATTTAAATCTCGAGAGAAGTAATAGAGACACGATGTCTTCTGGTGCCACTTGCTTCTTATTTTCAGTTATTCCGAAATTGTAACGGTACGACTGTGCATAGTGATGCAACGACAGAATGCATCGGCCTCGCGTTTAACGCGAGTCTCTGGCGAACTTGCTGTAATCGTGTGTTGTCTAATCATCAAACCCTATGTCAAGGCCTTCTACAAGCCATCAAATCTATCTCAGGCTCTCCAAATGTGATATCCGCACTTCCCGCATCCCTGAAATATAAAAGCTAGAATTCGTACATCGACTATATCTGCCCTGCCTTAAACATACGAAACACTATAAGTCTCTATCGTCATTTGCTCTTGCCTTTATATCGACTGGTCCCGAAACGACATGTGCGATCTCGCCCGTCCATGTAACGCCCTTTCAACTTACCTGATATAGAATCCCCTTTGTTCCAAAAGCTCGAGGGTGTGAATTAATCATCCTTCCTACTGTCCGTGTATCCAGCTCGAGTACAAGTTTTTGCATTCTGCTTTGCCCCTTGGTCGAGATTCTGATATAAAAATGCACAGACATCGTCATTGTCTGCCCGAGGACATCGAATCAGATTTGTACGCAAAGCCCCAAGGATCCTCCTCTTTCTTAATAATCGTATGCTCCAAAACTATATAGATGACCTCTGATTCATCATCACCGCGTGGTATGCGCAAGGAGATCCGTCCTGCGAGTCCGACAATATCTCCAGCACAGGCAATTGCAGATGCATGGAAACGAGAATCACCAGAAAATCAAGAAAAGTGGCGGAAACTTGATGCGGAAGTGAAGACGCGGTACAACGCACCGCGAAAACTGAATCGGAAAACGAAGATGTAGACAATGTATCCGATGGCCTTTATGTCGGGTGAGAATGATTACGATATTTCATTAACTTCGTGTTGAGCTAGGTGACACATGCAGCGCGGTCACGACATTATTGCTCCCCGATTTCGTTCGGAGATGTCGACGCCAACAAATTTGACGCGGTGGATAGCAGACAGAGAGTGGTTTCTGACGTTGAAGATGTTTTATCCCGTCAAAATCAACAGACATGCGAATAAAAAATTCACTTGAGGAACCTACAATTTGTATATTTTGTGCACAATATATTTATTCTAGAGCTGGATCTCTATCTTGTTCCATCTCACTGTCTTCGTCTTCATTGTCGTCTGGGTCGTAATCTTCTTCCTCTTCCTCCTCAAGAGCTGCTTCGGCCTCAGCTTGAGCTTGCGCCGCAGAGGCAGCATTTGCAATAGCAATTTCCAGGAGATGGGTTTGCTCGTCAGATAGCCCATACATTGAGAGGGATGCGACAGGGTGGTTGGCATCGGTGTTCTCTGCGGACAACGAAGATGACCGACGAAGTTCTTCTACGCCTGCCATACGTACTTCTTGTTGGCCCAACGATGGTTCGTTGAAGGGGGGTTCTTCCGAAAATATCGGTGGCAAGAATACAGAAGGGATGTTTTGTGATTGTGCGCGGGCGATAACGCTCGCCAAAGTGGCTTGACCAATAGAGGGATCGATAGGCGCTACGGGCGGGTGACCTATAGGATTTCCTAAAGCGTTGCCAACCAACGCTTGCAGCAGACCATGTAAGCCGAGGACAGAGGCCTGCATTCCAGCAATTACAGCTGGGTTGATTTCGCCTTCGTCTATAGTTGTACTATCCCTAGACATCATCTTTTGGGCATTGGATGAAGATCCCCCAGACGCTTCGTGGACAACGATTCCGTTCCACAATTTGGCTCTCCTTTCTTCTCGCAGATTATCCTCACCTTCTGCACCTTCGAGCAGGACCTCCACGACCTCAGCCGCAAGACAAATTTCGCTTTTTGGTCCACGATTTTTGGTGCCGTTTTTGTGGCGTTTGATGGCGTCACGCCGCGAGAATATTTTCTGACATCCTTCACATCTCCACGCCTTTTTATCATGCAACTTGATGTGCCTTTTCAAGTCGTGATTGCGTGCAAAAGAGGCTGGACAGATTTTACAACTATAGGGTCGATGGGAAGAGTGACTCCGCTGATGGGCACGGAGACTGTACAGTCGAGAGAACGTTTTATTGCATCCAGAGACAAGGCATGGATAAACCGCTGTCCCAATGTCGGTCGGCGTGGATGGCAGTTGTCCTCCGTTCCACGAGTAACCAAGTCCTTGTACATAGGGTTGTCCAGAAGGGTTTGCCATTCCTTCTGGAGAATGTCCTATTTGAATTCCGCTGAGCACGCCAATAACCTGGATTAACCCGCTGATTTCTTGCAGGGCATGCATGCTAGGACCTCCAGTCGCCGAAGATGTAACAGCGAAAAGGAACACTTGGTGCAACTGAAGACGAATAGAAGACACTAACGCGGGGTCAAGTACCTGAGCAGAGGTTGCTCCAAGCGCCTGGGATATGACACGTACGGCCTCAACAACTTGATTGTGAAGATCTATGTCAGGAACATACGGGCGCTTATAAGTATGCGCGTGAAGGTGTTGCCCTTCATCGAACTCTTCGCGTTTGCGCTTTCCTTTGTCAAGCTGTATAGCCGATGCGTTGGATTGCTTCAAATTCGCGAAAAGAATGTCAGAGCGAGCGAGAGAAACAATTATTTGACTGAGGGGGCCCGCAATACCTTTGATAATAGTACCTTCGGCATTGCATCGTTGCAAAACATTGAGAACACTGGGGCCGTTAGGGACATTGGTCGAGTCAAGAGTAGATTTTGCAAGAGGGTCGCCATCTAGGAGAACCAAAATTGCTTTCATTGTGGAGATAATGACTTCTTCTTTCCTTAGAATGTTTGGCTGCAGAGAAAGGGCAACCTGTCCTGGAGCGGTCGCTGTACCGCTTGCCTGGAAATCTTGTTGGGGAGATAAGACCGTCGGTACAGTGGGTGCAGAAGTTCCATTATTTCGTTCGGCATTGACTTTACTGATATCCGCCCAAAGCTCTTCCCCTAGTCGTCTAGCTATCTCCAAAGCTTCTGCATCGATATCCGCATCGTCTTCTTCTTCCTCCTCTTCCTCCTCTTCTTCCTCGTCGTAGTCCTCATCTTCATTCCAGTCTTCCTGCTCCTCTGAGGCAGGCTGTGTCATTTCTGATCCAATGAAAGATGCTTGTCCTGGTTAAAGATCGAAAGTTGGAAGCCAAAGAACGTTATGGTCGAGTGCGGGACCTTAAACTCATTTTTAAATTTCGAAAAGTTAGCGGAATATGTACGCAAGTTTGGATCTAAGGAAAAGCCATATAGGGAAGTCATCACTTATCTTATCTTCAAAGCCATTTGTACAACTTTGTACAGATCAAGCTTTTCGGGATTTATGCAATTGGTTGACATTTTTGTATTTTAATACTGCCTCAGGCCTGCCTTGCCCCATCCTTGCTTCCCCACCAGCACCGTAAAATGTCTAATACAGTTAAGGATCTGACCGCTGGTACTTTCGGAGGAATTTGCCAGGTCAGAAAACCATCAAGATTGGAATCATCATTGTTCACATGGCCGTTTAGGTGCTCGTGGGTCAACCGTTCGACATAGTCAAGGTGGTAAGTCATGTTTGCTTTCTCCCTTTTTATATATGGCATGGTGAAGCTCCTCCTTTTTTTTCAGCGAATGCAAACCGCGCCAAAAGGCACCTACAATGGAATGGTGCATTGCGCAGGCGGTATTTTAAGGAACGAAGGGCCCCTGGCATTCTACAAGGTCAATTCCTATCTGAATCAGTCATTCATGATCTTTAAGGAAGCTCTAGGGAACTTTGACACCGCTTCTCGGAATAGGAGTTTGCGTTTCCATTCAATTTGGCGCGTTGGAATACGCGAAGCGTATATTCGCGTCACAAAATCTCGCGGCAGGCATAGGTGGTGAAGGCGGAAAGACCTTGACCGGAAACCAGCTCTTTGGTGCAGGTGTGTTTGCTGGATTAGCCAATGGTATTGTGTCCGGACCTGTGGAACATATTCGTATTCGTAAGTTCATAACTCATGCTCATGAGAGTCATTAAATTCATTTTCACTTTCAGGCCTGCAAACGCAGTCAAACACTAGCCCCCTCTACAATGGCCCATGGGACGCAATTAAGAGAATATATCATCAATGTGGTATTGCCGGTATTTATAAAGGACAGGCCGTGACCCTCCTCCGTGAAGCCAGCGGCTATGGCATCTACTTTTTGACATATGAAAAGCTTGTACAATGGGAAATAGAGAAGAAGGGCATCCGACGCGACCAGATCAAACCAATCAATTCTGTCGCCTATGGTGCAGCCGCCGGATACGCGGTGAGTATCTTGTTTGATACCGACCATTTCTTATAGTTAAATCTTTTTTTTAACAAACAGCTTTGGGCCATAATCTATCCCATAGATATGATCAAGTCCCGAATACAGACTGATGGGTTCACGCTATCGACTGGACAAAAATATAAATCTACTTTAGATTGTGTGAAGACAGTATGGCGTACGGAAGGCAGTGGTGCTTTCGTTCGCGGTCTTGGGCCTACTCTTATAAGGCAAGCGTACGACAAGTCGCGCGGTGTAGTCAAATTTACTGACCCTGTATTTGACAGGTCGCCGTTTGCTAATGGTGCAACGTTCCTAGGTTTCGAAGTGGCCATGCGCACCCTAGACAAAATCTAATATTGTGCATGTGTGTATGTACTATACACAGCTATCACCTATTACTATACCCCTTGCTTCTGTAATCCGCAGCCTCTCAACCCTCTCATAGACAATAATCGAAGGAGACACATACTCGAGTACTTCAATATAGGCTTTGGAAAACTTGAGGATATCAATTCTGTGCATAAGTAACGCAAGGATTGTAAGTGTTGAATGAACTAATTTCATGAAATCAATTTGCGAAATTTTTAATAAGTTGGCGATCTTTGCGCTAGAATTCAAATGAGAAAATGTTTGAAATATAACGATGAAACTTTAGACTCAACAATCATCGGACTCAAGCTTGAATTTTTTGTTCTGCTTAGATTCATTGCCTGGCTCCAATTTTGAAAGTGCAGTCACACTATTATTGTGCACAGAGCCATCCTCCAGTTCGATAGTATCATTGGGAATTGCTTCATTATACGCCCACATTACCCCCTCACCGTCGACAAATAAGACACCCATGGTTTCAAATCGTTCAACCCACCATATGAAAATATCCTTGACGAGAGTATCCGCATGCGCGTCAACAAGGAAGTCTACAGTTTGTATTGATTCCAGGTTAGGGTACCTGTCGATGTTGATCGCCATTAAATGGTCCTTCGTCTGTGAAGCTTTGTCGGGATAAAGCCCGTCAACATTGACGCCGTGTAAGCCAATGCGGCGAAGGTTGGGATGTGTATGTGGTTCGATAGGCGGAGAGCTGATCGAAAATACAATGGTTTCAAGATTTGGACAAATGCCGGGAGCCAGGAAGATATCTGGATCGATTCCATTGCCGACTCTATTGGGAGCCAGACCGCTCATGCTTGGATGTGGTTCGCAATCTATATAGCGTGACGGCAAGTCTATCATAAATAGCGATTGTCCATGGTTTCGCAAAAACATAGTCAGTAATTCCTTGACACTATCATCCCATATGGTATGCCTGAGTGTGAGACGTTGCAGAGAAGGTAAGACGAGGAGGGTAGCGGCTTCCAAACTAGTTGGGTTCGAAGAAAGAATTAGAGTTTGAACAAGAGGAAGAGTGGTTTTAGAGTTCGACGAGGGCCACGATGAAGAAAGGCTCCCTACAAAATCGCGCAAATCGAGGACGCGTAGCTGTTGAAAAGAAGCTAAAAATGTAGGATCCGCGCGCGTATGAAGATCTTCAAAGTGCCGAGATTCTCCCCAATAGAGTTCGGAAAGAGATGATCCCAAAAGCCGGGAGAGGGCATGCAAAAATTCGATGGGAAGTGTGTGCATCCATCGTCCACTCAGTATCCTTAATTTGGGACATAGACATAATATCTTGAACACAAGTTGAAGAAATTGAATATCGTCTGAGCCCCGGGTGAACGTGAAGATAACGATGTGTCGGACAAATTGACCGTATCCCAGAATATCAGCTTGGTCAAGCTCGGATGAACTGGGCGGAGGGCGGTGACTACGCTCCAAGTTTTGAAGAATGATACCAGCGCGCGTTGGGCTCCGGATAAAAAGTGTTTGGTATAGTGTTTGGAGGGCAAGGCGTCTCCACGCCTTCGAGACCTGAACAAGAGCAAGCTTCGTCCGCATTGCTAAAGCAGGTGTATTGGCTCCCATGGCGTTCGTCACCGTGTGCTTTGGAGTGAAAGGATCGAGAGGCGCAACGGTAACATCGTGATAGATGTACGTGGCGAATTGGAAGATTTCCAGCCAAATCTCGAGAGGTAAGTCTGGAGGCAGACGAGGGGGTTGAACTTGGACAGGGGGCGTCATTGTGAAGGCGCTGCACACAAGCAATGAGATGTTGTTCAGATAGAAGACGGTTTCCAAACAAGGGCTCACCATTGAAATGGCTGCAGAAAGTCGCGAGTTCTTTGCCATAGTTTCAGCATGATAGAGAAGAAAGAAGACGAGTTGGTGGTGGCACGCGTCGAGTTAAATTAGGTCGTGATTCTGTGCAAACAGTGCCAAACACAAGTCAAGACGCAGCGCCAGAGCATCTTTCGCCCACCGACCATGTTTTCTCGTCTCTTCCTGCTTTCTATAGCCTTCCAGCTCGCACTCGCAGTGCACGTCTATCTTTCTCCAACATCAGATCTATACCGTTCAAATCTTTCACCAGAAGATGCGAGCGCTATCCTAGCACGTCATCTTGGGCTTGACGCGTATGAACCGTTTTGGGAGACATCGTATTTGTCGCACAACGAGGAGACCTTTGTAGGACAAGGGGCAAATAATGTTCTGTTAGTGACTGTGGAGGAAAGTGATGCAGAAGGTGGTCTATTGCAACATTCTTTATTCCTTGCCATTCATTGACTTCTACTAGCCATTATTCCCTTTACGATTGAACGCCCTGCCTTCACTCTGGCAACATCGCCTTCTACACGAATCTACTCCCTATCCTCAATACTATCTACGTATCTCCACCAGGCCAGTAATTCGGCAGCAAACATATTCTCTTCCTTCAATTTCGGCACCTCCAATGATGTTGCATCACTCTTGGACTTTGTCGTCGATAGCGAACAGCCTTTTTTCGCCGCCATCGAGCTATCTACACTCCACGAAATAGGAAAGACTTACGGATCATCAAGCGAGACATATACAGAGGTTGCGGGCCAGCTCCAAGCCCTTCTGCAGAGTCATATTGATGATGACAGAAACGTTCTCGCCATCCTCACCTATGCTACCCCGTCATCTGCTTCAATGGAAAAGCGAGATGCCCCCCAAGAGTCACAAGTACCGTTCCCACTACCAGGACCCCAGCAACCCATCGGCGCCATCTCAACTTGCTTCGCTTCACTGGATGCTTGCAACAATGGTACCTCGAATTGCTCTGGCAGGGGTCAATGCGCTGGAGCATCGAAAGCTGGACGTACATGTTTTGTCTGCACCTGCGGCGCAACAAAAACAGGTCAAGGAAAAGATATGAAGACCACATATTGGGCAGGCGAAAGTTGTGAACGTAAAGATATCAGTAGGTAAGTTATGCGATATCACGATTTTCCCAGTTGTTTTATCTAATTTATCTTCTTGAGCCCATTCGTTCTGTTAACTGGTACTGTCATCATCATCATTCTACTTATCGCCGGCTCTGTGTCCCTGCTTTATACTGTTGGTGATCAATCCTTGCCGAGCACTTTACTAGCGACGGCTGCTCCCGTGAAGAGGGATTAAAACGATTTACGCTGTCAGGCAGCACCAAAGCAAGCCTAGGACGAGACGATCAATTGAGACATTCACACACAGAATCCAAATAGACGGAGAAGCATCCTAAGCTTCAGGTGACTGTAATATCGTTGGCCTTGCTGTTATCATCATTGCCAATCCATCCTTTTTCGACAAAAAATTAAGTCAGAAATTTCTTCATATGTCCCTGTATCAGCGTCTTGATAGTCGTAGCTTCAAGTTTTTATATTTCACTCTCACCCTCAGCAGTTGGTGTGTTTAAACCCGCTGAACTTATTTGTAGCCGCCACAGCCCCCATCCCGTAAGTGATTCTCTTTCAGAGGGCACCTTCGCCATAGTAATACAGAAGGCTGTATTCTGTCCTATCAATAGAATGTGCTGCGGCAGTTTGAAGACAGAGGCACACATATGGAGCACATTGCGTGATGGACTATATATACACATTTTAAAATCATTTAACCCAAAGTTTTCTATTATTCCTTTGTCAGGATAAGGTTGACAGGCCTTGACTGAATGGACCAAACATATGTAAGTCTTCCGTTGAGCATGAAACTTCATCTGTATTGAACATGAAACAGGTCGACAGCATATTAAATGACTGCTGTGAGCACTGAGAGCCGTATTGTTATCATCTAATTATTTTCCGAGTTCAAAGATTCACCTCCCATCATACATATAGTATGATTTGAGTATGATACTACTTGAGTATACACAAAAGTATACATACGATAGCGTTACTTCCAACTCTAGCCGCCGGCTTCTCTCCTGGCCGTGTTGTAATGAGAACTTGGTGTCTCACGTGAGTCAACAGCTGGCAGAAGATATGTCTGTGCTGCAAAGTTCACCATGCCTTCTTCGGGGTTGTTCGTGAACAGTAATATTTGGTTGGAAAGATCACATCATCAAGTCACGAAAAGACAATTAATATGGACTCCGAAATGAGCTGAAGGTTCAATTGAGTCTTTGCATACTATGCATTGCAAACTTGAAGTAGCAATTGGGTTGTACTATCCAATGAATAGAGTAGAATAGACTTGTAGTGTAGGCCATTACAATGTATGGCATATACTCGTCTTATTTCATTCTTTTCTGACTGAAATAAAACACCATGAATATCTACTAGAAGTCGGCAGTTATGAGTGTTTTCTACTTGGTGTCGGTATCGTTGGGGAGTGCTAGTGAGCGGTGGTATCAAAGGGACGAAGCAGCGCGCACGGCATTTACCGGTTCGGAACTTACCGGCGCGTTTAGCGTTGCATTTGATGGCTGAAGCTCGAGGTTATAAGAACGAGTCTATATAAATAGACTCGTAATTTTTGGTTGAATAGGTTACATAAGCAACTGAGGTATATTATTATTAGGTACTGTGACGTCACATGATAGTATGGTCGAACAGGTTTGCCATAGGACTTTTCCACGAATTTTAAACCTTTTCACTTCAGAACCCTTCCATGTTTACTACATAAGTACATAAGAATGATTGGCGGCTTTTAACTTGGTCGTTGCATTCCATGGGAAGATCTCACGACCCCCTTATCACAATAGTGGCCCGACAGAACCTACATCCCGACAGATATGGGTAAAAAAAGCTAAAACAACGCTTAAAATATGTATTAGCAAGAGATTGAGAACGCCACATGTCTTGAGATAGCCCCACTTGGTCTGGTGGGGAACGCATCGGTGAGAATCGTTTTGATCAATGAAGAAATCAAAAGGGCTGCGATGCTATTCGTACACATTTCAGAGGGATGTTCATGGAAACGTTAATCATCTTCGAAGCCTTGCGAAGGAATATCGTCAACAGACAAATCCATCAGTTTATACAGTTGGTTTGTCTTGCCTGTCGTAGTAGCTATCCAGCTTCTTCAGAAGTATCTGGTCTGTGGGTTCTCGTCGAACCAGAGGTTGATCTTGGAGATAACAGAGAGGCACCAAAGCATGTGAAAGATTTTCGTCAGAAGATGTCGTGCTTGATCGTTGGGATATTGATTGCTCGCGCTCAAGTTTGCTCTGCCACGCTTCCGAGTTCTCAACTGTGGGATCAGGATTTGGAGTAGGGGATGGTCGCGGCATGTATGGGACATATTCGAAACGGGAAAAACCTGGACTCTCTGAGTCGTTAAAGATACTGTCAGGTCTGCCTTTGGCAGACCGAGCACTTTTGTATCTACCATGAGGAACGACCAGGGACGCCAGCTGAGGAATATCGTCGACCGTCCTCAGCCGGCTAGCCGTATCTTCGGTAAAATAGGCGACTGGACAAGATTATGGAAAAAATATGTTATAGCAGTGGACAGATTTGGGGCAACCTAAATAACCTACTGAGGTGCCATTTACGTCGGCCGTGAGCGGTATCAACGTATACGGTATAAGTTTGCTTGATTAGAACGCTGCGTAATGCATCATAGGATGGCGATTGGCTTTGAGTGGGTCAAAAAATCAGCATGTCAGACCTTTCGAACTAGAAGCGCCTCGTACTAGCTGTCTGGGAAGGTTTGCTGTGAAGAAGTCTTCTCGTGATAGAAAAGGAATCCCTGGATATTGGCAAATTTCAGTCTTGGAGTAGGCTAAAAGCAACAATTGGGAAAAATTGCACCTCTCGTACCCGCGATGGACCCCATCGAATGCCTGCTGAGCCTTGGTAAGTCTGTCCACGCGTGCACAGGAACAGCAGTCACCATCGGTCCATCGTTCAATGCCCACCTGACCAAAAGTCCAAGTCAATGAAAGTCTCTTCAAAACGATAATGACATACGCCAGTGAGCTCTGCCTGTGGACCTCTTTCTTCCCAGACATAAACCGATCCTGATGTTATCAGACTCCTCTCTTCAGTGTCGAGTCGGCGAGTGACCATAGGGAAAATGTTGAGGAAGACGGAATGGAAGATCGTGCGAGCATCTGAAGGAGATCTGACACGGATTCCTGTGATAGTGGCACGTTGCATGGTCATGGACAGTAGCAGAACAGGGGAAAAGGCAGAGTCAATGCATCATAAATTAGCACTCCTCTTTAACCGGATCGGACATGTCATGTACTTTCGCAGGAGTCAGGAGAAATCAAGGACTGATGGAGAACGCCCTTCGCCTTACGACATGGCTCCTGAAGGGTCCATATTACATATGATTAGAGTTTTAGAAATGGCTTGGTGATCAGGGGTGAAGGCTTATGGGAAGCAGACATCATCTTGCAAGGTTTCTCCTGACAGATGAATGTGGTGGTACATGGACAACATAAGCCTGAGGCCGCCGTGAATCAGCAATGATAATATTAATGATCGGTCTTCTGATCTCATCACTTTTGAGCGCTTGAGCGCTCACCACCACAAGCGCTCAGCAAATTTCTTCCCCAATAGTATTGGATTTGGCTTCCATCGAACAGACATGGAAAGAAACTCGAATTTGTATAGGTCACGGCCCCGTGATACTATGCGCACTATGGCTAATCGGAGATCGAGGAAAGATCCTGAAATCAACTCGTATCCCTTTGTCCGGTGTGCATCTATTGTTCGCCTCTGCTGACCTGTGCTGACACAATCAACGATGCCCCACATAGAATCAGCATGCATATCCATTTATTTAGTCCTAAAGTCGGTCCGATCTCCCTTGTGTATCGTACTGCCAAGACACTTTATAAGTAGCTCATTCCCATACGGACCTCCTCTCTCTGAAGGTTTACACAAAGAGATACAGAAAAGAGAAATCTCAGATCGGTAGCATATCTTCGGTACTTAAAATTTTGCCGCCAACCTAATTATCTGACTGTCTGACAAGGCACCTGGAAGAAATATCATGAGGATCTGATAAGAAGTGCCCTCGAGAAATGTATACTTACTTAACTTAATCACTTTTCAGGCATGCGAAACATCTCATTTATGCATGAATAAACTAATGACGATGGAGTACAACGACGAATTAAAACAGGCACCAGTAGGATACTTTCTGGGGGCGTTGCTGGAATACGGAATACTTTTTGGCAATTGACGGCTACTTGTATTGCAAAGATATCTGAGGCATGGCCCTGTCGACAATTCTAACGACACCGCCATTCCAATCTTCTACCCGTCTCTGGGAAACCAGACTATATGTTGAACCCTCTGTGCCAACAAATCCTATAGCTAAGCTTTGGATGATTGTGTCAATCAATGGAGGATGCCATTCCCCATAGATTTCAAGGGTCTGCACTTCTACATGATTGGCGTGGAACCAGCCTCGCTTTCGAACGTCATCCCAAAATGACGGCGAGATTTCATCTGAGAGAAGGGGAATGTGAGTGTCGAACATAATATCGTGGGCGATGTTTTCCAGGAATATCTGACATAACAATGACATGGAAAAATTCTATGTTGCGTTGATTGAACAAGTCGTTTTGGATGTCGCTAATGTGCCTCTTGTAGGCATTGAGAAACGGAAATTGGTCACCATCCTTCAGATAAACAGAAAAATCGCCATGGCGAATATGCACTGCTATGAACTGCGGAAATTTAGGAAACGTTTCTTGCGACGACTGCGCCACTTACAGGTGGTAAATCAAGACTGGTCCAGGGATCTGTAATATTGAACGCCCATCGAAGGTAAGTTCTGCCTAATTCTTTCATCGTATCCGTAAATGTTAAATGGCGACCAACCAGTCGCCATGCAGGAGCCCAAGAATACTCCCATTCAAATTGCCTAGAGCCTGAAGTGGCATAATATAAGCTATCAAAACAGGTCAAGTGTTTGTCGGGCGATAGCCAATGACCATTCGGGGAAGATGCCAAAGCCTGTAAGGTTTCTGGGGCCACACTTGGATTCAGAGGATAAATTAGGGCTGCAACTTTAGGCAGGATGATGTGATCTTCCTGTAGAGTCGAAGGGTCGAAGCGAACATCCACCGGAACTCTCGTAAATGATGCATCAACACCTAACTGACGGACAATAATTTCTGCGCGCACAGGTTCGCTGAGGCTTTCTTTTCGGGTTGTCCAGCAGCCTATATCTTCGATCTCTGCAGTTGGGTATGGGTTTGCGAAACCGCTTGGGGCTGGCAATTGTTTGACGTCCCGCCATTCGAGTCGAAATGCATTAAGGTTGAAGATATCTCCAAATGGCAAATAGCGCAATCCCAGCGGAAGCCTCTGGAAACGCGAATAAGTAAGATTCCGAAGAAACTTAGTTTAAACGCACTTATGTGATCATCTATGATCTGGAGCGAAAGGAGGAACAATAGGTACGCAATCTGTGGGAATAGAAAGATAAATCATGTTGACCTGAAGGGCGAGGGATTAGAAGTAGCTTTCCAGACAGCAGGTTTAGGATTCAACTGGAGCTTACATAGTCCATAAATTGATTAGCCTATAAGCGAAAGGTTTATCTAGGAGTAAGGATAAACTATACACGCTAGAGGCTCACAAATACACACTTAGTCCAGCATTCGACCAGCGAGTACGTTAGGCCGTATCGTCGCGAAGATTATCTGGTTTGAATTAACAGGAGATGAAATAGATGGGGATGGAGGCTAATAGCTTACCTCCGAATCGCTTTGTAGGAGCCCCATTGACCACGGAGAAATTTTTTTCTGTAGAGGTCTCGTCTGCTGGTATTGCACTGGAATCATCGAGCGACTTCGACAGCGACCCATGTAAAAAGGGCCGGATTGAGATGGAGTGCATCAAGAAGGAATATGCTCCAAAGAGAAGGTGGGTAATGATGTTGGCCTTCTTGACCTTCCATTTCCATACCGTTGAATTCGCAATCCGTCGAGGGTGTTGTGCGGAGTAGTGATTCTTCCAGAAAATTGCCGATTGGATAAATCAACCCTGAGTCGGAGGACTGGGCTTGAGCTTGAATGGCGATGTAGAAAGTTTACGTTCGTCAAAAATGTACATCTTCTCTTCAAGGATGTTGACATAGTGAGTTGGCAAGCAAAATATCTTGGGTAGACGATGGACGAGTGCCTCACCGAAAACACAAAGTTTAGGCAATCATAGAGTCCGACGGGTTTTCAGGCCTCAGGAACTGCCTGTAAATTATTGTTATATTGTTATTCAGAGATCCGTCGATCAGTGAGCTATACTGGATCCAATCAGGTAACAGGTCACACAAAGTAACGGGTTAAAAGCAAATTTCTTGCTGAGCTGTAAAGAAACTTCCAAATTTTTGGAAGGATTGTAGTCATAGTATGGTACAATAGCGTAATAGTAATTTTTTTTTTGAAACACTCTACAAATTGTTGAGAAAACTCGTTTGACCCGTCACAGTTGTGTGACCCATTACCTGATTGAAACCAGTATTTAGCTGGACGGTTTCTGGTCTCGTTACACGGGCCACGGCAAGCACCGCATCATATTGTCCCAGAAGCTCTGAAGCCCGTAGGTTCGAAGCAGCCAGGTACGCCAGTGCAAAGTTTCTTCACGTTTCGTTAAATAGTAGATGAAAGGAGAAATGTAAAGGAAGGTCAAATTTTTAATCAGATGAAACGCAGATTGAGGAGACAATTTTAAATCACGAACTTGTCCGGTAACTAAGATATATATGTTTTCAAGCAAGTGTATTCAGATATTTGGATTGTCCAAAAATTCCGAGCTTGCGGTCGAGCGTTATGCCAAGATAGTATTAGATCAGGAGATTTAATTTCCAAATAGAGTTGATCTCCATAAAGTCCATATTCCTTCTGACTCGTCGAGGCGCACGTACTTGGTAATTCGTTCGAGGTCGCGAACTGGAGGACAAGGACAAAACATTCAAGAGATACAAATAGGATTGATGAAAATTAAGGTTGTGGAAAATTACACATCGCACAAATACTGACACATTGGTGGCTGCAAGGATCTCGATTGCAGCAGCAAAGGCATGAGCACAGAAGGCGAAGGTGGCTGAAAGAAAAACTGGACGTACGGTACAAAGTTTAGTTATTTCATAATCATACTGCTGCCGGAGGGACGGACGCCCTGGAAAGAGGTGGCATATTACAGGAATAGATATTCATAGAAGCTTCGAGAGTCTGAGATTCCATTTATTTGCACTCGCTTTTTAGCATGCCGCCGACGCCTTGAAGGCCGTTTTCTTACAGGAGACCTTGACGGGGACGATGGAGAACGAGCAGATGACGTCCAGTCGCGATATCTGGGAGATGTACGGTAGTCGATTTCTGGCAACGTCCTATCCGGATCAACATTAGAGGCTGTCGTCGTAAGAATGTCCGATGCTAATTGTGAGGAGACAGGACCGTGTTGAATGGAGAGTCCTTCCATGAGAGGTAGGAGCAATTCAAGACTCGTCGTTCCAAATTCTGAACTGGATTCGAATTCATCGAGCTCAGAGTCGTCGGCTGAGGCTTCCCCTTCCACATGTAACCATGCATCTTCGTCGATGACCGGAAGAGACAAACGGGAGGTCGATTCTTCAATTGCCGCGAGATTTTGGTTTTTGGAATCCATTTCCATGCATGAATAACGTTCATGTTCTGGGACAAAATCGGAATCCATGTTGTCATCCGTATCAGGACTAGAAGAGTAGTCGATGTCGGTCACAGGCGGGGTCTCTATTGCCGCTGGAATCCGACGGTCAGGTCGCGTTACGTTGGGACGGAGAAGATATGTCAACCGTTCATCAGGATCGCCTTTGCCTAGAAAGAGTATAAGACAAATATATCATTTGGAGTATGCACAACATCGCTTACTGAAACTGACGACTTCATGATATCGTGCGCAACAATGAACAACATATCTCGCAAAAGCATCATCAGTGATGCGCCATACCAGTTGCAGGGGTGTCCTTGAGATTTCAAAAATAGACCCAGTAGCTCCAATAGGCGCTCCTGGACCTTGAAGTCCGCCTTGCCCACTATGGTTCATGTCTGGAAAGAGTACTGTCTCTCCAGTAGTCAACCACTGGATCATTTCTGACTCTACATCACGCACAAGGGCTTGAGCCCTGCCGCCAGCTCTACGGAGATCTTTTCGCATGCCTTTTAGGCTAAGAGAAAAGCGGCCCGCATTGGCAGAGCTTGGATCGGTTGATGGGACAGTTGGTGTGGTTGAAAGCTTTACATTACGAGGAAGATATGGAGGTAAGGGTTCAGGAAATGTTGACTGCACCGTCGGTAACGGTACCGTGTAATCTCTCTTCGTGGCAGCTGCGATATGAGGATTGCCAACGAAGCGAGCTTTTGAGGAAACGATCGCAACATAAGGGTTTGTCGTCATGAGGCATAAAAGATACATTACCGACCATTATCTTTGCGTCTGGCCCAACGCTTGCCTTCGTTTTGGTTTCTTTGCTTCTTCTTTATGGTTGGCGGAGTATGCGCCTGTTGTCTGGGCCCACTGCCACTATGGAGATGTGCGTACAAGTTATTGAGACCAGGGTTACGCAAGATGGCAGGGAAAGAAAGAACGGGTATGTCGTTATCGATAGACATCGCAAAATGTCAATGATAGAGAGTTTCTAGGCGACGGCTGGTGTGAAGTTCACGTCTCAGAGGCAGGATGCGTGAGTATGAGGAATAAGTGATAGACGTTACTAGTAATACTAATACTGATAGTCGAAGCTTTAGGTTTGAGCAGGTCCGAGTACTGTCCCAGAACACCCTGGAAATGACCGATTTTTCAGTCCGTTCAGCATGACTCACGTGCCAAATTAGATGCAGAATCAGATAATTTTGGGACAAGAAGGATGTACATATGATATCAACCAGAGGCCATGAGGTATAGGAAATAAAAAGAGGGCCAATCATCCAGTTATTAATCTTGCGAGAAGATACAATGACGAGCCAGCAAATCTCTGATTAAAGATTAATCAATGTACAATCCATATGAATCAGAGGACAAATAAAAACATACCACAGAGTTCGTTATAGCCGTAAAAGCTAATATGAATACCATGTACGCTTTGACCTTGGTAATTCCAACATTGCTTCCAAATGCATCTGTTTCCTTCATATTGCTCAGGATCACAACGAGGAGCAGACCCTAAACACGGGATTTAAGATAGAACAATGAAGCATTTTTCAGGTGCTCACATTTGATAACACCCAGGAAAGCAGTACGTTTGTTCTGACGTTTGCGTAGTAATCTTTCGCGACGTGTTCCTTCTCTGCTACGCTGAGCAGACCTTTACTTTTGCCGTTATCAATAGGTACACGATCTCGTAGGTTTGCCAAGGATTCTTCGTAGATGCTATTCACATCTGCGACTTCTGTGAGCATTTCAACATCCACCTGGGAATGGCTATCTTGGACAACGGCGCCAAGGTCGGAATCAGGTATAGAATCCTGCTTTGTCCCCCATGAAATCTGCGAGAGAATCAATTTGAGAAGAAGGGTAGAGCATAAGTCTCACATCATCGAGATTTGAAAATGCATAGCTAAGATATGCTGCGTGAGAGGGCGAATAAGTTGGATGAAATACTACTTACATGTTCAAGACGTTGATATACATAGGCGATAGTAGCATGTAAGGCACGAAACTCGTGAGCATATGCCATGGATCGAAGGCGAGGAGACTGCTCAAAGCATAGACTAGAATGCAGCATCAGCATTACAAACATCTTTTCATGGGTTGCAAAACTTACGGCCGTATGTGATGGCGATACTAAACAACATCACCGAATTCGCTGCTCCTCCTTGACGTGCAGCCTGAACGGCGCATACAATAGATGCGACGATCATATAAATCATGAGTATACCAAGTATTATGGTTGTCAGTTTATATTTAAATTTAGCACTGTAATTGACGCATTAGATCATTATTGCGAGATAATGCTGAATTGACAAACGCTGTAGGCTTATTTCCCATGGAAAAAAGAAAACATGCGATAATCAGAGAGGCCATGATGTACTAGAAGGTCGTCAGAGGAGATGTTATTGAATGAATGAGTAGATGCTTACTTGAACCAACGTGTTAAAATATTTAATGCCTTGCACGCCGAAAGACGCATTTTCTAAAGAGGTTGTAAGGACAACCTAAGATACCATTAGGTTTTGAGATCTAGGCAACTTGAAAATGACCTCACAAAGAATAAGTAGAAATTGCCCTATGTGGAAAGGTACGAAGGATATTAACTTCAGACCCATTTAAATGAATGAATGAATGAATGGGGTTCTCACAACGCTGAACCAAGAGAATATTAGATTGATGATATTGTAGACAGTTTCTGCCATGAGAACCATCTTCCTGGAGAAACTGTGTCCCGAACGCAGTATTTGACCCGTATGAGCTATAGCGTAAGTTGCCGCAAAGAAAGACCCATTGAGCCAACGTCGACGTTGCGAAATAAATTCAGGAATTGCATCGGGTACGTCAGTTTCGCCAACGGCTCCCTTGACATATTTAAGGATCCTTGGAAGCCTTTAGAAAAGTGCTGAATATAGAACAATGTCATTTTTTTTACCAATTCGAATTAGCTTTCGCAACAAGCTCGAAGCAAAGAATGCGCTAGGAGAAAAGTATAAATGAGATTACACAATGATACAGACGGGAACCTACATCTTCTGCGAGGTCTGGTTTCAAAGGAGGAACGTCAGATCAGACGAAACTGCAAGCAAGTAAGGGTGAAAGACTTGCACATATTGGAGGTAAAGATGTCCGTGTCCCTTCCATGTAGAACTTCTCCCTTGAAATATGATGCCAATGGACCAATTCCGAACTCGTCATTCTGTAATGCTATGTACCTGGATATATAGACCGGCGTAAGAAGTTGAATATACTTATATATTCATTGACAAAATAAACCTGTATGCAGAGAAAGCACCAGGCTGGAGAATGTGTAATAAGCATCAACGTATGGAGGGAAAATATAAAGGCGCACCAAAACGCTGATGTATCCGAACATCGACTCTGTAGGTTTGTCGAGGATGCAACTGATCTTGTATTCAAAATTTTGCGCCGCGACTGTTGTATGCGGAGGTGCGTTAGGAGCTTGACTGAAGAGAAAAGAGAGGGTCGCACCCAGTGGATTGAGAAGAAGCGACCAATTTTTGCCTTTATACGTTGCAATCTCGCCACATGCACCAGCGACGTTCGAATTGAGATCAAACGCTTTCCACAACCTGTAGATGCTATTGCTGCTCGGTCTTGTGCCTACATCGAGAAGAACGCAAACATTGGGCTATAGGTGACGTTGGCGACATTCGCGTTGCCGGTACCGTAAGAAAGCATACCTGTAGCATAGGCGCAAATGCATTGAAAAACCACCTGTGACTGTTGATCTTCTTCTGATTCTTTTCTTTCATACAAAAGATGATTTGAGTAGGTACGATGCCTTTGTCTGGATATTTGAAGTGAAGATTAGGGTCTAGTGCAAAGGATGTCGTATATTCAAAAAGATGGGCCGTCACTTCCTTTTCGTTGACTTTGTTTTTCATATGATCACCAGGTTGGTATACACCAAGTAAAGTCAAGCAGTCAAGAACTCGAGGGTGAACTTTCTTGCGGCCATCCGCCACAATGCAGACGACGACCTACAACGAAAAGGTTAACGATGTATCATAAATATTCTGACTTGGACAGACCTTTTCCCAGGCACTGGGTCCCCACGTTTGCGAATTTTTCCTCGTGCAAAGATGGGAGATGTTGCGCATTACACCATACATGGTTCGGCAGAATAGGACTTCGTCTTCCTATTAAGCCATTTAATCTTTGTATGCACACAGCGGGCCAAAGTGCTTACGTTGTACATAGTTATGACGATAAACAATTCTGTCCTCCTTCCCGATTCATTCTGCCTCAGGAAAAAACCCTTCTTTTCAAAGTCGTCGGGGTCACAGGTCACAGCAGTATATCGAGTTTTCATTGTTTCCGGTTCACCTCTTCGGGGTAGCACAAGTTTGGGTGGAACATCCAGATCAACCACAAGGTTACCATTCGTCAACTGCACTCGTCGTTTTGTCTTGTGTCTTCGTAAGATGCGGCCAGTGGGTGCTGGGCCAAAATGCCGTGTCTTTTCGTCGGGGGGTAAAGAATATACAGTGGATGTGGGCGTCTCGGGTTCTGGGTCGTATAAAACGGTCTGTCCGTTGGGAAGGTAACCACGCTCATAGTAATATGGTTTTTCATTTGGTTCATTTGCATGGTCATAAGGGTTGTCGGGATAGCCAGTGTAATGCACCGACTCATTTCCAACAATCATGTAGTCTTCGTCGTCAACTGCGGGAGTTGGTGAGCGCGATCGTGGTGGGCGATATGAAGCTCGGGAATAATTCCCGGATGCGTATGCCTCGGTGTCGTGGTTAAAGTGGTCTACGTTTGAGCCTGCTGGGAGCGTGACCTGCTCATAGGAGGCGTATGATTGACTTGAAGGGAGACGGAATGTTGGGGCCTGGCTGTATTGGTTCGTATGAACAGGAAGAGCCGTCGCGACGTCAGATAGAGATATAGCGGGGCCATAGAACTGATCTGAATGAATTGTCGATTGCAGGATAGAGTCGGCATCTAGTTGAAGAGTTTCTCCTGTGATAATCGGGGCAAGGTGCTGTCCTGGCTGGTATGGAACATAGTCTGATGTAGGTGGTTGAGAATAACGACATGATTCAGTAGAATCCCCCCCAATAGATCCTGCGACGTCTTGGAATGGGTCCGACAGGCTGACGGGTTGTGTTTCCCCTTGCTGCTCTGATAACAAACAACCGGCAGGGTTGTATATGGGTGTGGTGTCGCTGTCCGAAAGGCTGTACCGTGTTGACTGAGGCTCAGCGGGTTCATTGGAAAGGTCTGAACCAGGGGTTTGCGCTCCTGGAACCGGTTTCCGTTTCGTAGCCATGGAATGAGAGTTCTGTGCAGTGTGCTTACTATTTAGGGCTGTCATCAATGACCATTGTTGGAAACGACGCGTCAATCACGTGTGCGCAAGATGCAGCGGTGGCACCTGACTGAGACTCTTTAAAACTGAGTTTAAAGATTGGTCCTGCCGATTGGTCTGTAGATAGTCTATAAATGCCTCTGTAGGAGAGAATTGAATATTTACTGCAAAACAAATTTGTAGAAGTGACCGAATATTATCTGCAGATGAACCTGTGAGAGTTCCCTGCAGATTTTCTACAGGAGAGATTTGTAGACTGGTCTAAAGATTACCTGCGGGACATTCTGCAGAAATCAGTCTGCTGGAGACTTTCGCAGAGACGTCTGCAGATAATCTGTGGATCACTCTTTAGGAATAGTTTGTACATAATCCGTAGATAAGATTTGCAGAAAGGACGAAAGATTATCTACGGACGAATCTGTCGAACATTTCTACATAATTTCTACAAATCAACATTTGGACAAATTCGAAAGATTGGTCCGCGGATTATCTGCAGAACACGTTTGCAGAGAATTTCTTACCCTCAAAAACGTCTGCAGAACACGTTTGAAGATAAGTTAATATTCTCGCTAGAAGTCACCAACTATGGCAAGGATGAAAAATAATATACCAATACTTTGAAAGGAATATTGAGTTCAAGATAACCTGTGTTCAGGTTTTCTTGTGGGTGCGTGGATTTTCGCGGGCTTGCGAAATTTCGGGAAAATTTGAGCTTTGGAGTGCGCCCGACG
>MU155537.1:0-24360 GCA_015484465.1 Pholiota conissans
AATATCTCGTCGTTTCACACTTGTTACTGTATATTACTGTTTAATCAGAAGTGTTTAATCTTCTCTTGAATATCATTAAATTCTGTTTTATGCTGCTGAAGATTACGATTAAACAAAAGGAGAATGCTACAATACATGTGGAAACAGTATCTAGGAGATTAGAATGCTTTGTTTAAACGTAGGGCGACATAGGATTAAACAAGATTAATCCGCACCTACCACCTAGGCCTTTGATTAATCGAAGTCCACCTAGTTTCATAACCTCACGACTCATCTGAAGGTCCGCGCTGCCAGCTCACTCAATGTCTTTCCTTCATTTCACACGGCGATCTGGTCGATGGAACAGCACCGTCTTTTCTCAGCTAAATGAGGAGTTCGAGTGCATCCCGTTCATCGTTTCCACTCATCGCACATCAATGTCAACCGACGTATTTATTCTGCATCTGAAAGAAAGGAGCCTAGGAGTTTGTAAAAACACTTTCTGCCATGACCGTACAGGTTTTGACCTATCGACGCACTCTACTTTCTGATATTTATTATTTATAGGAAGTCTATTTAGAGTAAAGTCATTCGGAAGATGGGACAATGATGGGAATTCGACTGTCAGTCAAGCTCTGGCTCTGGGCTCTGAGCGCTGATTGACGATACTTCTTCCTACGCTGATACATCGCACACGGGATCATCATCGCTCACAAGTGCCCCGACCACCTCAGCATGAGTGAGTCGACGTTCTATTCGTTTTGTGTGAGATGCTACCAGCTCACCGCCTGTATGCAGATGAGAATGGCATACCAACCGAGAAGACCCCAGCCCTTGTGTTGCTGAATGCCTTGCAGAATTTTGTAATCTCAGTCACGCAAATGGCGGACCCACTACGGCGCAGTTACAATGGTACACACTATTATTGCCTTGCTTCATTTACAAGTGGAACTTGAATTTTACAATTCTAGAGGGATCAACTTTGGAACTCGAGGCGGAACCCTTAATCGCCTCGCTTCAAGAATTTGTTTCGACCATCGTACGAAGTTGTCAACCCGTGGCCCCTAGACTGAATGAAGGTATGCATTGTGTAAAATTCGTATTGCATTCCATTGGACTAACGATGTCCCTCAATCTGTTTTTACAGAGAACAATACACTTGCCGTTCCACTTAACGACGACCATGATAATGATAAAGGTACGAAAAAGATCGACGGTCAGGCGTGTCACATATGGTGCTCATATGTAAGTTACCTGAAGAATTGTCCACCATCCTCCCAAGTGTCTCCTTCGGTGTTATGGTCCAAAATATGCAACATTATTGTCATATCAGTTGGTCTCGCTCATCCTTCATTGACGATATAATACTCATGCATTTTACAGGCACCCCTTTGGACAAGAAGTTTCTTGTTTTCCGCGACAATGTGTCGAGATTACTTAAGGAACGTGTCTTCAACGCAATGCCTATTCGATTGCTTTACTTTGTGCAACATGGTTCCGGCCTCGAAATCACTTTGCTTGAAAGGGAGTCCGTCTATACACATCTGGAATCAATCCTTCAGCAGGCCATTATAAGGGAGGGTTACGTCGTTAATTCGGAATTGGACGATCAGGCCATTGAACGACTGGTATCAACATACACACGGTATGCTATTCTGTCGCACACATGGCTTCGGTCGGCCCCCGGTGAAGTGACTTACGGTGATTGGAACAAAGGACGGCTCAATGTCAATGGCCCAGGGTATCAGAAGCTTGTTAGTTTCTGTAAAACCGTTTTCAAGGACTACGGGCTCACCTTCGGCTGGATGGATACAATTTGTATCAACAAGGAAAGTAGCTCGGAGCTCGACGAGTCTATCCGTTCGATGTATAACTGGTACGCTCGATCTAGTTTGTGTATCGCATACCTTGCCGAGACTGGGATACTTGTGAATATGCACAATGATCCTTGGTTTACGCGCGGATGGACGCTGCAAGAGTTGCTCGCGCCTACATTCATCAAGTTCTACAACTGCGACTGGGAGAAATTCATCGAAGGTATGGATAACGACAAGATGGAACCGAAGATCGTGATCAAAGTCGAGAGAGCCACCAACATCACGGAGGACGAGTTGCTCAATATACACGAAGCGACCATCTCGCGTAGAATGCAGCTCGCAGCAGCGCGTCAGGTTACTCGTGAGGAAGACACAGCATACTCGTTGATGGGAATCTTCCACGTTAGCATTACCACTGCCTACGGCGAGGGCGGTAAACGTGCCTTCTTCCGTCTTCTTCAAGAAATCTTAATCACTTCTTTCGATGCATTGGATCTGCTCAATTGGGCTGGTCCGTCCTTAGAGTACGATTCCCGGGTGCACCCTTCTGGCAGACTTCCTTCCAGTCCCCGTTCTTTTCTCCAACGCTCCACCAACTCCTATTTATCGATGGGTATGCCTATTGAGCCATTAGTTCTTACGCATTTGGGATTGCGTATCCCAGTATTGCTAATGCCTGCTTTATCGACTTCAGCCTCATCTTGTCGGTCCTATCAACCGATTGGTGACTTCAGCGCTACCGTGGATATCGAACCCATCGAATCCCACCATTTTCCCAGTGTCTACGATCTGCTGGATAAGCAGATATCCAACACGGATGGACCGCATCCTGCTATCGCTGATCTGTACCAAATTTCTCTGGCTGTTATCAATTTCTCGCCGGCAGTTGGCGATGTTGAACCGGGAAGTCTCTTCATCCCAGAAACTTGCATGGGAATACCAATATTGTGCAAAGAAAAAATAGAAAAAGTGGGAGCTGGGTGGGACTTCCCGATCTACAATATTGAAACTCACAAACCTGTTGTTTTTCATCTCAAGACGAACGGTGATGAACATTCCCGAGTCGTACATCGGGATAAGCTCAAGGAACATGGCATCCAACTCCTGGTAAATTTGTATATGTAATTTTCGTATGGCTTAGTATAAACGATGTTACATTCAGAATATAACTGGTACCATTAAGAGATTATTTGACGCGTCGTCGATTAATCTTGGACTTCAAGTCACAAACGTATGCCCAAGTGTGGTTAGAATGGCCCCATTGCAAATGGATTGATTTAAAAAATATTTCTAGAATTTACAGATCCTATGAATGCTACGCATTGCAACGCTGCAACAAAAAAAAAGAGACAGAGAGATGGTATCAGAGTCGTCGAAGAGGCTGATATATTTCGCAGAAGTACTTGAATCGATGTGGAGTCGACGGGCCTCAGGTTGAATAATGATGGCTCTAAGGAGCCGCGACGCGTGAACAAAGATGTCGAAATGGGAGCGGGATGGATCGGATTCTGGGATGTGAGCCCTATGCGTTCCTTCGGTTGATCCTTTCGGACTCTTGATATGCATCGCCTGCAATTTCTATGGCAACCTGGAAAAAACGCTGATGGAGTGGGCTCAATGCAGCTATTCTTCTCTCTACTTCAGGTGATCTTGGAACAAGTGTTGGGTGGCACATTCTGGCATACGCCTCCGTGATGATATCTTTCCAGATGCCAATCCATTTATTATTATCCTTGCTATCAACAGCAAAATCATTCAAAAAATCCGGGTGTAGCTGAAAAGCTGTGAAGGCTAAAGCTGATGACCAGGATTTAAAATGGACTTGTTCGGGTTTAGAGGACAGTCCTAGAGTTTTGAACATGATTTCCGCCTGGAGGGCTTCGTGATCAAATGTTGTGAGGTACTTGTTGAATATCCATGAAATAGAAAATGTGGCGAGAAATATGATTTGCCCAATGAGTTTGCCCTGTGGAACAAGAAATAACTGGAGAGAGGCTTGCAAGGTCAATATGGCGGCGCAGACACCAATGTTATGGTATCTTGGAGTACTTCTATATTCCAGACGAAATCTGCCTTTAATTATGTTATTGATACCATTTTCGTTCCCTCCACTTCTTAGGATAACGATGCTGTGATCGGATACGAGCATGCCATCCCCCTTAAGAGGAAGGAGGTTTGGGAATGACAGCATGAGGAAACTCGAACCAAGAATGTAGAAGTTCACACCATTAGAAATGGCACCTAAGAGTATCATTGCGCAACAGAAGAAATCTCCCCAGAGTGCTGATAAAATAGCGCCTACGATGGTCGTGAATGTTACAAGAAGACCAAGAGGTTGGAAAGGTAACAAGTATTTGCTCGGAATGGCAGGATATTCGGGCCATGGTTTGCAATTGCTTAAATCCATGATTGTAACGCTATAGGTTTTCATGTATGCAGGGGAAGAAGCAATGAATGAATTAGGCCAATTTGGCATAAAAGGAAGAGAAGATAGTGGTATGCTTGACGCTGGATGATCATTGTCTTCGATGTCACGACTAGGAGGTATTCTCATTCTGGAAGGTTCCTTGGAGGTAATATCGGCTCTTTGCTCGCAGTAACGTGCAAGAAGGTAGGCGAGATGTCCAGTTTTGTCGAGTTGAATGTCGGGGCTCCAGAACTGTGGGCCGGATCCTTGTGAATCGAGCTGTAACATTTCTGCAGGCTCTATAGGTCGTCCAGGAAACAGAGCGACCCATATGCGAGATTTAGCCAATGTACCATATTTCTTCGCAAGATAATAGCTTCCAGGGGAGTTGTACCATCCTAACCATCGCCGATAGCGCATAAGATGTATGGTGGCCATAGCAGCTAAGTACTCTTCTCCACCAAAGAAGCCAGCGACGCCAGAAACATCCAAGTTGAAGGTAGAGTTAACAAGCGGATCCTGAAGAAGCATAATTGCTGAATATTGAATGCTGAAGGTAGGCGGCAATGGGCCGAAATGACTGTGACTGGCCGAAAGTCGGTGTCAGTGATCCTTATCGCGCAAAGATCTATAGGTGATTACCCTCGAGTTCTTCTGTGCAGTTCAAAAGGATTGAATGCTAATATGTCTTGACCAACTTTTTGGGTATCAACGTGTCTGGATACGCCTCCAAAATCGTGGTGTCAGGCAGAACGTTCGGTGTACGATGTCCGTATACGATATGTATGTACGATATCTGCATATGTGAAACGTGTATTCATCCAATCAGTCTGACTGTAGTGCTTTAGAAATAAAAAGATGGATTGCTTACCGCTCTGTGGTCGTGGTCCGTTCAACAGATATGACGCGACGAAGATAGCTTAGCAAGTCACCAAGATATTGAAAGCAGAGCAGAGCCGCGTCCGTACTCCGCCATCAAAAAAGTTCCATTTTGGGCTCTCGTGAATCCCGATCGTCGACGACAGTTTCTCCAGTGTCCGTGACCGCTGCCGCCGCCATTTCCAGGGCGTCAACTTACCGTCCCAAATGCACCGCCGCGTAGCGACATCTGGCGCAGCCAGACCGCGTTTTCGAGCTCGCCGTGGACACCACACTTCTCTTGCTAGTTCTCTACCATCGTCTTCTTCAGCATCCATACCGCCAATACCGCCAATATCACCCAAACCGGCCACCAAAAACGCAACAGCGTCGTCCTCAAAACCAGACCCTTTCGCGCCTGTGGCGTCTCACCTGGCGTCATTGCGCACATCTCTTCTCGACCTGCTGGGTGCAGGGCACCCGGCGTTACCAGAGCTCACCCAGTATTACTTTCGACATCCGTCGAAACAAGTACGACCTCTCATTGTTCTCCTGATGGCACGAGCGACGAACGGGCTCGGGAGCGGGTGGGGGACTAAAGCTGCGGAGGCGGAGCGTGGAAGGGCTGTTGCGGGTACGAAGAAGGACAAGGAGAGAAAAACGGGGTCTATATTGGATTGGGAGCTCGATATGCGCGCACTGGACTGTCCGCTTGGGCGCAGTGACGTGCTCAATGACTGGAATCCGCTGCTGCCGGCGCACACTGCGCGTTTTGCGCCGGAATGGAACGTGCGCATCCCTCCGCCTCGTTTGACTCCCTCACCCGCCTCCCAGAGCACCGCTTCTTCATCGTCCCCAGCGCTGGCCGATACTCTGCTGCCCACGCAGGCCCGACTGGCGCAGATAGTGGAGATGATGCATACCGCCTCGCTCCTGCACGACGACGTCATCGACGGATCGCCTCTTCGTCGAGGCTCACCCTCAGCCCCAGCAGCATTTACGCCGAAACTCGCAGTTCTCGGCGGGAACTTCGTGCTCGGCCGGGCGTCAGTCGCGCTAGCTCGTCTAGGAGAGAGCGAGGCGACGGAGCTCATCGCTGGGGTGCTCGCGAATCTGGTAGAAGGCGAGATCTTACAGCTGCGGGAGGTGAAGGTTGGCATGGAAAGTACTGGTGGCGAGGGAGATGCGGTGGGTATGCGTATAGATGCGGAGGTGGAAAGGCGCAGGGAGGCGTGGAATGTGTACCTGCAGAAAACGTATCTGAAGACGGCGAGTCTGATGGCGAAGGGGGCTCGTGCTTCAGTTGTACTCGGAGGATGCCAGGATGGGGATGGCACTATGACTTCCGATGGACATGTGAAGGGACAGGAGGGTGAAAGACGTGTAGCGTGGAAGGACGTTGCCTATGCATACGGGCGGAATTTAGGGATTGCATTCCAGGTGTGTTATATAAGTTCATCCTCATGGCTCAGATTCAACTTTTCTGGCCATCGAAACGATTTTAATACTGCGTGGCATTCGCTTTATCGTTTTGTCGAACTCAGCTCTTTTTTTTTCGCCCCTTCCCAAATCGGGAAATTATTTCCTGATTTGGAAGTCCTTCGTCGATTGCATTTTCATTTCGCCCTCCTCTCCGCGATAGTCAAGGCTAAATTTCTTCCCCGTTTATAAATTTAGCTCGTTGATGACGTCCTCGACTACGAAGCAGACTGTCCACCCCCCTCAAATACGCCAACAACATCACCATTAACAGCAGCACCTAATGTCCTCGGCAAACCTGGAGGTGCGGACCTTGGACTTGGACTCGCGACGGGCCCCGCTCTGTATGCATGGGAAGAACACCCGGGGATGGGTGTGCTCATTGGGCGCGGGTTCAAGGGCGAGGGGGATGTTGATGCTGTAAGTCCTTGTACCGTGACCTTCCTATTTTGCTGACGAGTATTTCTTCTTTTCTCTTCTTTTCCTATCATGTTATTTCTTCTTCATATGATGCTGCTTCTGGTGCTGACTGTTCTGGCTGGCTGCTTGTATCCCTCTCGGCATATCCTCACTCATATCCCCGGACGCCCTCTTTGGTTGCGATTATCATCCACCCTCTGTTATTTTATTCTTCCTTCCTCTCAACTGCTGGTCACTTGCTCTCCTTATTGCACACACCAAAATAGGCTCGTGCGATGGTTTATGCGTCCTCAGGAGTACAACGCACTCGCGAGCTTGCACAGGCGTATGCGGATGCGGCGGTGGACGTACTGCAGGTCTTGCCCCCAAGTGCAGCCCGCGATGCGCTCGAGGGACTGGCACGGTTAGTTATGTCGCGTAAGAGCTAGAGCAATGCATACTGTCTGGGAAGCTGGGTATCTAGCTGAATTGGATTCTATGCGCATTGCTTGCCCATCGTTTGAATGTTTTCTTGTGATGACTTCAACACGCGTAAAAAAATTGTTGGGTGCATTCTGTGTTTCTTTCTTTTCGTTTCTATTTATGTAAACACAGACCGAGTCGTCCTACAATCTGACATTCCTCTGCTCGTCAAGTATACCGGCGACCTCATCAAACACCCTTTCTATTTCTGGCAAGATATCTCCTTGCTGGAAGACATGTACAAGGTCAGCGCCGAAGCAGGACAGGACCATCGCGCGCATACACTCTGCTCTACCCCTACTCTGGGTATATAAAAATAATGAATAATGAGTCGGAATAAAACAAGATCAGATAAGATAAGATACGTAAGCCTTATTACAGCTGATTGCATAAAGGTTGACTCCGCCGCCGTGCGGGAAAGAGAACAGGCAGCCGCTGAGGGAGAAAGGGCTCGTGTTGCGGGGTTTCTTTCTCTTTCACGCGGAGTGGCGGAGTGTCCATGTCAACCTTTATGCAAACAGCTGTAAGTAGCTGTCCGGTTTTCGCCAGCAATTCTAACAACTTCCACGTCGACCATGATCAATGATCCCGGAATGCTGAGACCGTCCCCCTCAGTGCAAACCTTCTTATGTAGTCTGAAGCTGTCAATTTCAAAGCTGATTCGACCCTATTGATATTTACTACTCTGACTCCATATTTCTCGACAGCGTTACGATCGACCGTGTCTCTGTTCTCTTGCATCGTGGCTTTTGTGGGCACTTTGCAAATCGTACTTCTGTGGCCCTGAAGCGTTCTCATGACTCGTCTTATCCTATTTCGAAACTCTTAATGGCTGACGAGATGTGTCATGCATTTACATGGCTGCGGCTGCAAGGTTTCGGCTCGCATTGCTGGTTTTTCGGATGAAGTTGCAGGATGCGTTCGAGTCATGATCATGGAGCGCTCTCTCAGGGGCTAGTCCGAAATGCATATAAAGGAACGCTCACGACGCCCCCTCCATACCATCATCCTATCATTAAACAACCCATTTCCAATATGACAAAATCAAAGCAAAATCATTCCACGCTCGAAGCCGTCCAAGCTGCCTTTATGAAGGTCGTCGACATTCCTCCTTACTGCACTGGTACGGTTCCACTTGACTCTTCTCAGTCAATATTATTCTATCGGTCTAAAGAGGGAGCGAGGTACGTGGCTCTGTAATCGACCGAACCATGTGCAATTAAGAATGTGAACTGTTCATCCATAGTGTCGTTGACTTCGCTAAGCCAACGGAGGCCGAGCTCAAGACTCTCGCTGAGGCCTGTTCTCCGGCCTCATTTGGGAGAAACAATGAAGACATCCTAGACGAGAACTATCGCAAAACGGGGAAGATGGAATTGGCTGATTTTGGGATACATTTCTCTCCCTTGGATTCGGGAGTCCTTCAAACTGTCGTCGAGTCTCTCTTCAAAATAGACGAACGATCAACGGCTGATATCAAGGTTGAGTTGTACAAACTCAACGTTTACGGTATGTAGATGACACTTTTCTTTGCCTACCTGCTGACATTCATTAGGGCCGGGTTCCTTCTTTAAGGCTCACGTTGACACCCCGCGCAGCGACACCATGTTCGGCTCTCTCGTCGTGATCCTGCCGACGCCTCATACTGGCGGTTCTCTTCTTTTCCGGCACCATCAGATCGAGTACACTTTTAATTCTGCTGCGGCCGTATCGGAATCAACTCCGGACGCACCTTACGCAGCCTTTGCCGGCTTTTTCAGCGATGTCGAACATGAGGTTGCCGAAGTCACGAGTGGATATCGCGTCACGCTCACCTACAATCTTTACCATGCTACTCCGACGACTGAACCTGGCGGTATTTTATTATCCGATATTGCAGATGCGGACGAGAATGCTCTGAAAAGCGTGCTGGCCTCATTTCTTTCCAATCCTACCTTCCTTCCTGACGGTGGCTTGCTGGCTTTTGGGCTGTCGTATCAATATCCTTTCAATTACTCCTCGACTCATCTGTCGGATATCCGCGGACGTCTCAAAGGCATCGACGCGTTGCTCATCCGTGTATGTGAATCGCTTGAATTGAATGCATTCTTGAAGGCATTGTATCACGGAGAACGCGATTCTATCTTCTTTGACAGTGCTTACTGTTTCATGGACCATTTCGTCAATTTTGATTATGCCGAAGTTGAGCATATCGTACCGTATCTCTGCAACGACGACCGTGCAATTGTGGGTTACGATGAACATTCCAACAAGGCTATATACGAAGGCTTCGACGATAACGAGGTTCTAGACGTTGTGTGGGCAATGCCACCAGATCACCGAAATGAGTTTAAGGCACAGTACATGGCCTATGGTAATTCAGCATCCATTGAATATGCATATGGAAAGCTCTGCTTAGTGGTGCGCATTAAGCCGGCAGGAGAACGCGCCATGAATGAGAGAGAGTAATAGATATTATAAGTACTTGATTGTAGCAGAACAAAATATTGCGATGCGTACTGGAGGAAAAATCTGACATCTTTTCTTACACCATTACTTTGCCACTTTCAAGAGTCATATGGGTTCCAAAACGACTACAAGTATTTGCAAATGCGTTCCATGACCAGCAACACCTCCGGATATAAAAATATGTATGCAAAGACGATGACACAAGCCCTTATTTCCAATCAGTCGTTCTGCAATTTAGATTAATTTGGTCAAATTGAAGATGAGCTCGACACAGACACAGACCTGACTAGTACTCTGAATCCTTGAGAGCCCCGCCCCTCCCCTCTATCTCTCATTTATCAGATCCGTCGAGGCCGATAGCGGCATTACTATGGTTGGAGTAAGACGACGGCAAGGTCAATCGATTGCCTACACAATGAGTCGCAACACTCACTTCGCGGATTTGTTCTGAGGAGGAGGATTCGGGGGCGGTGGTCTCGGTCGCTCATAGAATTTCATTGCCATGTTTTCTTGGGTATGGATGATAGAATAGAGTTGTAAGTGCGATGGCAAGAAGATGATTTGCACCAATCGTTGCTTAAGGAGTTCTGGGGATGGGGACGGACAACGGCAGTGGCTAGCTTTATATCTAGGCGGCTAGTCCCAAGGTGTACCCTATACCCTGCACATGGCTATGCGGGCAGAGCGAAGCGGTATGGATATTCGTCTGCATGTGGAGCAGTATGTTGTGGGCGCACTTTGACACTCGTATCATTCAGTTTTGAAACGTCGATCATTGCTGATAGTCTTATCATGATCGTAGAGTCAAATGACCATTCTTTGAGTCTAAAGCATCTCTCTATTAGCTGAAGCGTACTCCATCCGCTTCAGAGTCAAGGCCGTGCTTGAAAAAAAAAATCAAGAGCTCCATTTGATCTGTTCTGACACTGTAGCAGAGATGGATCGCTGTCTGTCCTGCGGGGTCTGTAAGCGTATGACAGTTATAGTCCGTCATAATGACTCACAATGAGTGTACCTACTTGGTTTATGTCCAAGAGAACTGTTTTTTTTTTTACGCTGCATCATCATTCCGAACAAGCAGAGATAGCGCCAGCGGAATCAATACCTCTTGCCCCTTCTGATTCAGAAAATAAGTAAGCCCGTTGTCCAGCCTGACATCCTCTGAATCACCAACCCTCGCTGGGATCATTTTATCCGATTCAGAGTGGGTCCAAATATATCCAGAAAAGGAAACTGAGAACCTTCACATCGGCAAGTCAACGAAGGCCAACCCCGACATAACATCCTACTCTGTTTCGACCCCAGTATCCAAACACTACAAGGCTGCGCCAGAGCCAATTTTGCCTGATATATCAGGTATGCGAGCGTCGATGAAGTGGCGACCATGGCTTCCATTCTAGACTAAACTAGTATAGGACTTCCGAGTCTTTCCGTCTGCAGAACATGGGTATTGGGTATTGGGTATTGGGCATAAACTCAAACTGTATCCGAGGAGTTATACGGGGCAGTGAAGATAGCTAAAACGGCGCCCATGTTGTAGCTATCCAAAGATTGATACTTGGGCGCGATCATGCGCCCTTTCGCGGTGCACAAAAAAAATTTATGATCTGTGCCCGCGTTTAGAGCCACTTTAAACGGACTGGATAATCTGTTATATTTATATTGGAATGATTTTAATCAGCTCGTCGCGAATCGCGGTAGAGCGAATCCGCTTTTGAATACGTCTATCTATAACTCATGGCTAAAAATAGCGGAGACTGAATCGATTGTCTCTCTCCTCCTTTGCACAAAGACAGAAGTTCGGGTAGCTGAACGTTATCACAGCTCCAACCACACCACAACAGACACGGATTTTATCTAACCCGTTCGCATACACACCAAGCAGTGAAGAGGTTCAAAGGTATGTAAAATACATCTCGGCGTACTGCTATTACCCCGATGTTACGTCCCTTCATATGTACCATCCTCATTGGCGTAACTCCTTCAGAAAATGCCTTTCTTCGCTATGCGCATGGCGTTTATGCGGGTTCTCCGACGTTTACGTATCAAGCACGGCAAAAACCCCGAGGGACGCAGAGCAGGAAGGAAACACAGGGACCGCAATGAATGAGACATTGGGTAGACGAAATATTCGCTGCCCTGCAGCACGAGTCTGTGAGTCTCTCTGCTCATTATGATGACCATATTATTGAGACTGATACATAACGCGGAAGACGAGTGAATGGGTAGAGTACGAAGTACCACTATCTATATTCGAGCTTTGGATCACTGCCTTCAATACACCATACACAAACCCGTTATTCTTAACGTTTTGCCCTCAATGCCACATCTTCTGGCGTTATTTAAATTTTCAGAGCAAAGCCGAACGTTGACGAGTTGACTTGACCCACGGAAAAAATAAATACATGATGGAAGCGTCGTAAAACCAATCTGCAGAACGTTGGGTCATACCTCGTCGAGTGCGTTGATCGAGAGAACAATAGCCACAATAGCCACCATTTCAGACTAAGAAACACGATCTCGCTGGATAGTATACCGCGACAGCTAGTCCAATCTTCTCATACTGGAAGAAGGTTCACAAAGGCGCGATTTTGTTCGCAGAGATTGCCAAAGAATATAAGAAAAATCACAGGATTTAAGAAGCAGAACAATTCAGCGCTCAAAAAACCTTTCAATAGCCGGCCTGAAATGTATATAGGTATCGCGATGGGCGAGGGTGGGTGGGCAAGAAAAGTTGAAAGGAGGTAAAGACAGAGTCCGAATCGGAGACTGAAATTGAAAGACGGAATACGCCGATGGTACTGATCTCCTAGCTCTGGGTCGTGTTCTCGTCCATTCCCTTGTCTTTGAGAATCTATCCCACTATATGCACCAAGAAACTCGGCAAACTATCAAAGGACTGATTCGTGGTCGACGCAGAGTCATGATGATTAAGATATCATGAGTCAGTTAGGCTCAATGTTCCCATCGTTCGCGGTTGCTATCAGTTGGACAGGATGGCGAGATGCGGGATGTTGTTTCGGGGAGGCGGAAGGGGCGACGACGAGAAATTTGTTCATTCAAACTTTCACTGTGGAGTATTGGTGCCTGATCTATCAGCTTCGCGGCCCAATTCTCGCTGTCACTTCACGGAGACTTCAGCTCTAGATAGAATTATGGCTCCCCGGAGTAAAAAGGCGAAGGCGCCAGCGGAAAAACAACTGCACACGTCATCGGGAATCAGAGACAGCCCCGTAGTTGGTGCGTTCATTCTTGTGTCCCTCTCTTTGGATCATGCACTTACCAACTGTTTGTCGGTTAATCAGAGAGCAAACCCGCCTCTGTTGATGAGCTGTTGGTGATAGCATTGCAGCAATTCATCGTTCCACTCGTCCGTCCTGCTGTGGATTTGCGACAAAACAATGGTATGCTTTTTCTAGGAATGACGCTCAAAGTCATTGACCATAATCTATAGATATGTGTCGAACGATGCCCTCTGGCCCCGACGCCGTGAGACTGGTTACTGCGCTGAAGGACTTCATATCAACTGTCACGCAAACCAGCTCGACGTATGAGGTGCCCAAGACAGTGATCAAAGTGGATTTGGAAGGTATGCATGAATTTCCTGAATTTTGATTCAAATCAAGCTGATGAACCTCATAATAAGTTTCAAAGCAACCTCTGGACGTCGTGGTTAGAGAAGAAGAAAGTGAGTTTTTATCCCTTAACGTCCACCAGAATCTAACATATATCATAGGCTTAGACTCATTATCGCCCAATTTCCAAGACAAGCTCCTGCGTTCGCTCCGGGAGCACGTTTTCAACAAAATGCCGATTCGCCTTCTCTGTTTTAAACATCAACCCGACTCCAGTCTCCAGGTCTCCCTCGTCGAAAGGAGCACGGTTTATTCACATCTCGCATCTACGATCCAAGCCAAACTATATGATCCCGATGACCGTCCAACCCCGATGGAGAGCGAAGAGAATGCCATTAAAAGGCTGATATCCAAGTACACGGGATATGCAATTCTATCCCACACATGGCTGCGCGCATCATCGAGCGAGGTGACCTATAGCGACTGGAGCATAGGACTCGCATACACCTCCAAGGACTCCCCGGGGTATCAGAAACTCGTCAACTTCTGTAAAACGGCATGGAACGATCATGGTCTAGCGCTTGGGTGGATGGACACAGTCTGTATCAACAAGGAGAGTAGCGCCGAGCTGGACGAATCCATACGTTCCATGTACGACTGGTATAAACGTGCCGAGGTATGCATTGTCTACCTCGCAGGGACTCAGTCGCCTGCAGATATGTACCTTGACCCGTGGTTCACCCGTGGATGGACGCTGCAGGAGCTCCTTGCGCCGCGAGTAATCAAGTTCTATAACCCTCGCTGGGAACAATTCATGGGCGACTCGGATAATGACAAGCGATACCCCAGCGTGCTCACGGACCAGATAGCGAAAGCGACAACGATCTCGCACAGTGAGCTCGTTGATATCAGCTTTACATCCCTTTCTCGCAGGATGCAACTCGCGGGCACGCGCGAGGTGACGCGTGAGGAAGACATGGCTTATTCCCTAATGGGGATCTTTGACGTGAGCATGTCCACTGCTTATGGCGAAGGCGCACATCGCGCGTTCTCCCGTCTCCTAAATGAGATTCTGACGTCGAACTCAACTGGAGTCTTGGATCTCTTCAATTGGTCTCAAGGCGACTTACCCTATGGAAAGCGACAAATCACAAGCGCTACGCGTATTCTTCCACCGAGCCCTCGGCACTATCTCCGTCGCTCGTCCATGTCACTAAAAACATTCCGACCTATAGAACCTCTGTTGCTCACCCACGTAGGTTTGCGTGTACCGGTGATTTTGATGCCCGCGATGGGAGATATGGAAAAAGTTTCCCGCAGATACCGGCCCATTGGCAAATACAGCGCCATTGCGCGTATTGATCCTCAGAGTGTTTCCATGAATCCCCGTTTCTACCATCTGCTAGACAGCCGACTCTATGTCTCTAGTTCTAATGCCTCCCAAAGTTCCGAGCATTTCCACTACGCCTTCGCAGTATTTAATATCAAACGGCTCCCTTCCGGCCACATCTTGATCCCATCGATATGTATGGCACTGTGTTTACTCTGCTTCGAGGATATCGGGAAAGTGACGAGTATGGGGACCTTCTACCGAGTCGATACGGAGGAACCCGTCGTGTTCGAGATGGAGGAAAGGAACAAAGCGCAAGAAAATGAGGCTGCGGATAATTATATGAAGGCGTTGGACGGCGACACTGGAATATCTTTGTTACCAGACGATCTGGCGGCGCAAGGCATGCAACTCGTCAGCAAGTATTTGTAGGTTATCGCACCGCATATATTCAACTTGTATTACAAGAGAGCCGTACACGTTTTACGTAGTCGAACTCGGACTAAACTTTGGAAGAAAGTGCACTCACCCGCCGTGGAGTGTATGTCATTCCCCATAATCGTCTGCGCCCATGAACGTCAAAATATTTCTCTATTGATGCAAATGTAAAGCGTAGGAGGCATTGCATCATCATAGGAATTCAACAAAAATCACGCCCTTTCTGGGGCCGAGTCAACGCGTACAACTAAGCAGAGCTTTGCATACACGTAGTCAATGCCAGGTTCATTTCAATAGGGTATTTTTTTTGAACGTGTTGGTGTCGAACCACGATGCTCAGTCTGGCAGCTGAATTTGAGGGAGTTTGAAATATGAAGTACGATAAATATACATTATGAATGATATGAAGCTACGTCAAGAAGAAGGACCACTTCCCTTCGTCCAGCGGGAAAGGCCCTCCGCAACGTGGTGGGTCCCACTGCGCCCGGGTTGCCTTCATCACCATTTGTGCCCTCGCGTAGTTCGCGTTATCGACCTTCCCGTCAATGTCAGCACCCATCGCCGTCGTTATCTTCTCCCTATTGCAGTTGTAATTTTCACGAACATCGAGTTCCACCATATGCAACTTAATCTCGTCGTCGGTGAACGAGATAGGGCATGGACCATGACACTCCTCTTCATCCCACCTCTCGTAGAAACCGATCAAGCACTCGCGCAAAAGTACAGGCCCGTCGGCTACGGCTCTAAGAATTCTTGTAGGCAACTGCGAGACAAAGGGATACAAGCAGTGCGAGTGCGTAGCTGCGAATGGGGCGAAGCCAGGCACAAAGATAGATTTGTACGCACGCTCTCGCGAAGCAAGCCGATGGTGTGCTCGGACGAAATCCTGATCTGCTTCACTAAGCTGATCCATACCCTCTGGCCAAGGAATTTCGTCACGAAAGTCGAAAGGTACTTTGAGCAACGCGCCATTGTACTCGACGAGTGCTGGAATGTCTAATTGTAGGACGAGTGGAAGGATGGAAGTACCTTGCCAGTCGATGTAGGTGAGGTTCTTGAAGCGGGTGACGGTATTCTCGCCGTCGTCGCGCGGAACCATGATGTTGCCGGCATTCAAGTTAGCATGTACAGCGACGTTATCCGCCAGATGATCCCCTGCGAAGCTATGCTGGCGAAGAGCACCGGATATGGAGGGTGCTAAGAGTGCAGCTTTCTGCAAAAGCTGTTCCACGTGCTCGAGTTCTTGGAGAGAGTTGGTGTACGTGGAGGACAGTAAAGAGGGATTGGCTTTATATTTATGGATCGCCCTCTCTTCTAGACGTACAGCGGCCAAAAGCATGTCACTGATATCATTCCCTTGATATAGCAACATCAGAAAGATACTTTAAAGATGATGGGTAAAATTGCTCACAAGGACCACGATCAGCGTCGATATCATCATGCATCGTTCTCCACCACAGGCGGTCAGCGATCGGACCTACCCGAAACTTGTCCACAGCAGGTTGGAATCTCTCAATTAAATCGTCCTCGTAAAGGTCGTTTCTAAAGAGAGGTCGGCTCTGCAAGTCCAGAGGAAGATCCTCCTTGAAGTAGATACTCCCGATTTGACTGAATACCGGGATGCTCATCCGCTTGATGTCATTTGCGAAGGTGTGGAGAGCCTTGCCGACTGGATCTCCCCGAATCTCGTACCAGTCATGCAGCATTGGAACGCCAGCTATATCTTCCATGAGGATGTAGGGCGATTGGACTGCATTGGAAAAAGTTGAGGAAGAGGCGTATACGCGAGGTATGATGAGACTGTCGTGAAGACGCATGAATTCCATTGTCGCCACCTCGCTGGCTGTGATCGCGGGTGCGTTGCCCAGAAGAGTCTGTGAGGGCACACGCGCAATGGCTGTTTTTCCTCCTTCAAAATGCAGACGGAAAACTTTATTGAACCCTAGTATATTCCGATTCAGAATCACATTCTGCAAATACATCCCATTTCAGAATGGGTACTAACCTTCTGCGATCTTTTCAATTTTTGAACAAGTAGTCGCGCCCAGCGCGGTGCATGCAGCGCGCTTCAGTTGTTCGACATCGAAGTACTGAAACCTTGAGGAAAGTTCTGCATACACAAACAATAATCAGCTTTCCGGACGTCCACAAGACATGAATGGCGCTTACGCTTGCCCTCGTTGTACATCCAACGACCTGTCGTGTGATTGAACAAGTCGTTATCAGGGTAGGAAGCAGCCAGCACCGGGCGAGATGGCGTTGGAGAAGACGATTGGGAGGCAATCGTAGCGAGTGAAGCTAAACCCAAAGACGGCGTCGCGGTCAATGGGCGTTGAAAGCGCTTCGGAAATGCTAGTGGGCGATACGATAGACCATGTCCGAGCTTGAGACAAGTCATGGCGGGGTACCGGTAGAATATAGGGAACATTTAATGACTCGGATAGGGCGCAGAAGTTCAAACCGTGCTTCTATGTTCTGCGCGTCCTGAGCACACAACGAACGAAAAAGCCTTCTGTCTACAGCGGTAAGAGTCGCAAAGCTCGGCGTCGGTGTTGCACAATGTTGAGAGTACTGGTAAGGAACTCTCCTAGACATTTGTCATGTTCGAGATTCGACGCGTTTCGATCTTCCGCGATATGTAGGTACGCGGATCCCGGACCGACTTTCTAGCTGAAGTTTAGCAGCACACACCAGACGTCGTCTACAAAAAATTCAACTTATTTAGTGTTTCCAAGAGCCCTAGGGTAGAAGTTCACCAGTCACTGCTCAACGAATACCGTACTGATATATATTTGAACATCGTACTCGTCCTGACTTTATTCTGAATCTCTTTTAGACTTTGGTCTTCTTCACCTTGGCCGGAGGCGCCGTCTTCCCTCCGGGTCTGCGAAAAGCCCACGCCGCCTCACGCATGCGCACCATCTGACCCTTCGTGAACGAAGTCATACACTCATCGTACGAATAGTCCATGAAATTGTCTATAGATCCAGGTCAGAATACAACCACCACAGTCTAATGCAATTGAGGGACTCACTAATGAGGTCAGGTCCTCCCCCAGGACAGCTATCTCTCCCCACAGGACATCCATCTGAGCCCGACATCGCAGGTGGCGTGTCCGCGACGTTATCACCTACTCCATCATCGCACCCGCCCTGCCGATGTATCGGTCATGAAAAAGAATCGCTGAGATCAATGCTGACGCTCGCACCTCGAATGTGTGGAAGAGCCCCAGCCAGTGTCCGATTTCATGCGTAAGTGTACGTCCCATGTTGTAATGCTCGCGCGCGCCGCCGGTCACCGTTCCATGGCGGACCATGACTCCATCCGATTTGGGAGCGCGATAGTACGCTGAAGGTATGGAAGCTGTACCCAGAGAGCTCGTTGTTGAATTGAAACTATATATCAAAAGAAGAAAAAAGTCGATAAGGTTTGAGCATACTCAACCAACAGGTATATAGACACACGTTAGCGTATAGATGTTCAATGTCGCCGCATCGCCAATATTAAACATCAGTTTCATAGCCTGCTCTTGTGCCCTGCAAAATCGAGCGACCAATCATCAAACACTCTACCATTACAATCAACGAAATGAACTCACGACCCTGGGTATGCATTTACAAACCAATCCGCACTCTTGATCCTCCTCACCCGTACCGACGTCCACTTTATCCCACTTCCGTCAAAATCCTTGTTCAAAACTTCCATTTGCTTTTGGATGCGCTCATCGGAAACCCACCCGCCTGCATCAGTTTCATTGGTGTAGACGACATTAAAGGAAACATTGAATGTGAACTGGGTTTGATTGGTCAGTGAGAGCGTGGAATCAGGCGCGAGGCTGCGTTCGATGAGTGTTGCCGGAGAGCGAGCGGCCAGGAGACCTTCCTCGAGGGCTATGCGGTCGGACGGGGATATGTGGACGAGGCATTGCGAGCTGGCACAACATAATAATGTAAAACGCAAGTTTTGTTCGATGAAACTGAGCACTCACTGCGGTCCAACTTCAGATAGTCGTGTATTCTGCTTGAGAGGTACTGCAACGACCAAGTCACTGATGCATGACACCAGAAGAAATGTCCAGGCTGTAGATAAAAACTTTCTGCAAAACATGCAGTACGAGTTTGATGTGATGAGTCCTAAGCTCGAGAAGTTATGTGATGGCACCAGGCCAGAAAGACGGTGGAACTGCAACGGTCAACGTTGGAGTTCTGGTTGAAGCCACAAACTGTCGGCTCGCGTGCTGGTAGTCGCATCGCATTGCATCAGCACAGCCAAAGTATTTGATGGCCCATCGTCGTGATCTATGTGAGATTAGCAGTAAGTGATGCAATAAGATAAGATAAAATGTCACAGTGTCACATCAAGTCACAGTGTACTGATAACCAAATGCGGTCGACGACGGTCGTTCCTCATTCGAACCATGTCAAGGTGCGCTGTCCCGTCATTTTCCTTTGTTTTCATATTATGAAGGTCTAAAATCTTCTGTTTATTCTCTCAGAATACCTGCTAAGACTGTAAAACACTTGAGAGTTTAACCTCTGAACGTGTACTGAGTACTGAGGGAGTCTGCAAGGCTACTACGACCGTAGGATCGACGCTTTTTACTGAGGCGGTCCGCAAAATATTTTGTTCAGCTGGTTCAAAGCATGCTTTCTTTGCTTCTACCTCTGGACTGGATGTGGCTCTAAAGTCTCGCTCGTTCCCCGGGTCGACACTGTCCTCATGGTCAGAACGATGCGACGATTATGTTTCATGCTTGAAGATAACCTACGATAAACCGAACTTTAGGCGCCAGCGTGCCTTGTATCATTCACCACATGTATAGGTACATACATACTACCATTAGCAGTGTTTTGGCCGCCACCATCGTCATCGAGCAAGCCATTCACATTTCCTAATTTTCACAAAAAGTCCGTGGCACATGCATACGATACCAACAATAATCATATGGCAACATCTGAAACGCTGGCTTGAGAACTCCTGCTCGCGTCTCCGTAACTAGAATTGGATACTTCCTGACCCGGAAACCTGAGGCCTGGTGCTGAATCTTGAATGCTGGGACTATCCCTCTTGTGTCATCGTTTTTGTTCTCAATTGGATACATAACCGGAACATATCGGTCGCTTTTGCCTGCTTTTGGATGCTCTGATATCTTCGCCATTGAACAAGTCGGAGCCTAGTAAGGCTTGGTGACTTCGGAGCCGCGAAATGACAGGAAGTGACTCGTTCAACTGAATTCAACTGACCATGGGATCTCGTTTCGGCGCCTGTGCCTCATCAGTATCTTTGGAAAATACAATCTCTTTTGGAAAGGCTTCAAAACTGCCTATGACGTATGCGCTTCAAGAATTAACATTAAGTACTCTCCCATCTCCGTAATTATCCCCCAACAAATCAGTCTTCAAGCTTCAATATTCAATGACCGTCTCAGTACATTTTCTTCAGGCTCCCACCCGAGTTCCCTGGGAACCTACGCTCGACAAGGACAAGGGATTTGTGTTACGTTCCTTGTCGGTTCCCCAGGACATTATCGATTTAATTGCTGACACCCTCGGTGGCGCGGGCCATGTAGAGGAGCTGAAGGCGTGTTCGCTCGTTCATTCAGCCTTCCTCCATCCGTGCCGAAAGCACATCTTTGCTACGGTTTATCTCATGCCCATTGGACCGCCCAGCGACGTCAAAGGCACAGCCGTCCTGGGGGGAAGGTTGTTTCGGGTTTTACAACAAAGCCCACACATCGCATCGTATGTTCGCTCGCTGAGCATTCACGCCGACACCGCGCCGGACCTGGATTGGATGCTGAAGAGTCAAGAAATGTCTTCGATCCTCGACATCCTCACCAACCGTAATCTCCGAACGTTCGAATTCCAGACGGGAGCATACTCGCTTTGGGAATTCGTTGCCCCGTCAATCCGAACCTCTCTAACTTCCCTCATCGCTTCTCGTCAATTGGAACATCTGACGCTCCGGGGCCTCATCAACCTTCCGACATCGTTGTCCGAATATTTTGGTTCGCTGATAACCTTGTATCTTTGGGATGTGGCTTTCATCGACGACCCGCCATTCAAACTCGACGAGTCTAATTCCGAGTCCGAAGCTTCCCCAGGTTCTTCCACCTCGCTCCTCAAGGGGAAAGTCAGATCACTTTCAGTGCAAGGATCCGATCCCTTCGTTGGATGGCTGTTTCACGCCAAGACGATCAATGGACCGTTCATTGACTATGATCGCTTCACTTTCCTGGACATCCAATTGGACGAGAACCCCGCCCTCTTCCAATTCCTCTCCAAGTTTTTGCACAGAGCGACATATCTTCAAGATTTACATTTCAAGATCTTGTCTGACGGTGAGCGCTTCCTGTGGCATTGTTACTATTTCAACGAACTCATCTCGTTAATTTTTTTTAGTGAACGAGCATTGCCTTGCGCAGTTTCTGGTTCACAAAAAGCTAGCGTCAATGCGGCGTATCTCTTTTTTTGTGGACCCACCGACACTCCTCCGATACGTCTACTATTTCGTCCAGTCACTTCCGAGTCCCAGCGATCAGCCATACGGCATCGTGGAGAGGATCGACGTTATATGCGCACTTCGCGACGATGCGCGAACTGGCATTGCCGAGATGGCATTATGGAAGGAGATGCGGTCTGACTTACCGTTCAAAGATCTCTTGTTTTATATGTTTCTTGCGGAGGATGTTCATGGCGAGGGCGAGGAGGGTGAGGATTCACTAGTGCTCACGGACAAGTTCCAGAAAGATATCTTGGCGGTCACAAGCGATACTTTTCGAGAATTATTTAAGTGGGGCTTCATTAGGCTTGATCTGCAGTTCACGCCCCGCCGTGAAGGAGAGGACTGGGCTCTAACACAAATGGTAGCAGCGCTGGAGGCCAGGTCGGACACTATAGGTTTATATTGACTCGATTTCGTACTATTTCATGTCAAGTAATATGTTAATCTCGTTGAATGTAAGATATAGTAGTCGCAAACATGGCGTGACCTTCGGAAGAGCGAACAACCTCATCAGCGTTCTAAATATCTCTCGGGGCGCTTTGCTACTGAGATGACTCGTTTTCGCGAGCGCACACACTTAGCTCTAATTCAAGAAGATCTATGAGCGATATACAGATATAGCACTGTGCATACGATCAATCTGCCCAGCAGTGAACGAGTTCCTGCACCCTTCAGCCGAATAGTCCATGTAATTATCTGATAAGGAAACGTCAGAGCCACAATTGTCTTTCTTCCACATAAAGTCACACTGAAACTTACGAATAGGATCCAATCCGGCCTGCGGGCAAGTGTCGCGGTTCACAGGACACCCAGAAGCAGGCTCAGCTTCAGCGGGGGTATCGTCTACGCCATCGCCATCTCCATCGCACCCGTTCTACAAAGATCAGATTTTAATTTCGAAAAGTCGCTGTGTCAAACGTGACGTACCTCGAAGGTGTGCAACAATCCAAACCAATGACCACTCTCATGAATCACAGTGCTTCCCTGCCGGTCGGGGCTGGACCCCCCAGGCAGGGATGTAAATCGCACATAGAGGCCATCGATGGGAGCGTATGTCGCGTACAATGACGGTAAAAGCGTAAATCCGTACGTATCATCATCAGCCGAGAACCTAACGGCGAGGCCCATTGTCAGGGTTATCGTACTTAGAAGGTATAAATAGCGAATTCTAGTACACACCCGATAAGGTTTATATTCATCGTGCTTTGCCCTCCTTTGCGAAATAATTGTCCGTAGGTGTATAGGATCTGCGTCCTTCGTAGCCGTTAGCTCAGTCGTGTAAAAATCAACAGCAATACGCACAAGTCACTCGTATCCGGGACGTTCAGAGTGTTGAAGTAATATGATGAAAGAATGCGAATGGTATCCATGTGTTTGAACTGAATGCCTGTTCCGGCATAGCCTTTGTTTAGCACATCCATCTGCGCCGCTATTTGGGAGTCGCTATCAATAGATGATTCAGCGTTGTTCGGAGTGGTTGGGGTGGATAGAAATGCGTACGGAACCCATCCCCCTTCATAGGTCATATTCGCGGCGACTACATTGAAGTAGACGTCGAAGACGTGGTCGATTGCGCGCTTCTGGACCGGATTGACCTTTTTAAAAGCCTCCTGCATGATTTGACTCTGGTTCGTGCTGAACGGCAATGCACATTCATTCCTTCCACTTTCGAAGAATGTAAGGATATCTGGGCGATGATAGACAATCAACAGAGTACTCACCGAAATTGATTACCCAACGAAGACCCTTCTAATCCAACAGCGCCTGCGCTGAAGTAGCTAATGCAAACCAAGAAAACCACTGGGACCGACTGAAAGACCAGAATCATGAATGAAGAAAACAAGAGTGTGGGCTAGCTGGATGTTGCTCATATATCCCAGAGCATGGGGGTCTCACTGAAAGCCGTAAACCACGAGCCGCACAAGAGTCAAATACACTTTTTGTTGACCTCTTGTTTGCCGGAACCTTCAGACCGCATACCGGGACGTCATTACAGTTGATGGGAACCACGAAATGTGCAATGCGGAAAGATTGTGGAGGTTCTTGATCGCCATTGGCCAATAGCGCCCTGATAGGCTGACAAGGATCGACAGAAATCCAATTGGTTGCAGAGTCCCCGTCTTCAAGATGTGGTGAACTCCTCGAGAGCTTGGGCCTTGGAGTATCGTGCCAATAATTACTAGCTGGTGGTCTTACAAAGAGAGAAAATCGAAAAAAAAAAAAAAAACGACGATACACTCCTGGCACGCATCCATTTTGCGAGATGCAAAATCCGTGCAAAATGTATTATCAAAAGATTAAATTCTACGAGTGACTAATATTATAAGTTTTGAAATGATTTTACCGACTGTCAAAAGACTATGAGAATCCGAACAAAAGACTAAATATAACTCAAATTTAGCATTATGAAAAATATTTCCTTTTCAATGCATTCTGCTATAGGCAGAAAGGGAACAATATTTTAACTTCTGCCGAAATCTTGACATATGCAAAATTTATCATTTTGCGACCGCGCAGAAACAATTGAGAAGTTTAAATTTAGACAATTCTAAAATTAAAACTTTTGCACGGCTTCTGCACAGATTTTGCATTTGGCAAAATCCATCAAGAACTTTAAATTCTGACTAAGTCAAAATTCATCGC